>PVIH01002916.1:0-42507 GCA_004025045.1 Sigmodon hispidus
TAGCTAAAACTTCGAGAACTATATTGAATAGATAAGGGGAGAGAGGACATCCCTGTCTAGTTCCTGACTTTAGTGGGATTTCTTTGAGTTTTTCTCCATTCAGTTTGATACTGGCTGTCGGCTTCTTGTAAATCGCCTTTATTATATTTAGGTATTCTCCCTTTATTCCTGATCTCTCCAGGGCTTTAATCATAAAGGACTCAACAATTTTATATGCTAACATAAATGAGTACAAAAATGAGCAACACTAAATTTATGTGAAAGTTTCTTTTTTCAGTCAATTATACTGAAGCTATAAAAAGATATTGTTTGAGGTAAAATAACACCACCATACCTCACAAAAAAGGAAGTGATTTTATTAATCAGAAATACTGTGATAGATGTTGTGCAAGCAAAAGTCTTCATTCTTTGAGATCTTTGAGAAGACTCCTGAGGCTACTTTCTTCCATATTTAAAATGTGACCTCCTTAGTGGAAGATTCCATGATATTAAGACTCTCCAAAGACTTACCTAAACAGTGAACCAGGCATAAACTTGATACATAGAATTTGGGCTTTCAAAACTTTTGGTTCATTAAGACAAAAAATATTTCTTCCATTTATATTTCTAACACAGCCTATTGCCTTATTTTATAGCATTGCTATTTCTAATAAATAGGTTTATTATAATGTTTGTAATTTTTTTAAAAAAAATAAGTAGTGTCTTTTAAATAGATTTCTTCACTTATGTAATCCCCAAAGGCAAAACATGAGATCTTGCCAGGAATGAGTAGCTAATCACCAAAATGATTACATTAAATTTAAATTACAATTTTGTGTTCATAAAAAAAATGACAATAGTGGCACAAAACTAATACACAAGAAATGTTGTGATGTATACATATAAAAAGTTTTTACCTTAAAGTACAGTGAAAAATACCCATGAATAAAATAATAATAAAGTACAATTTATTAAAAACTTGACAATAAATAAAAATATTTTACAAGAGGCAAGAGTGTGATGCACAGTAAACATGATGATTTACATAATCACTTACAATAGCAAGAAAAAAAAGTAGAATCACTTTGTCTATCAGTCAGTACCCACTGCACTGTCAAAAAAACAAAGTTCTCACAATGACTAATATTGGTACACATGGAGAATATTGGAACTCATACTGATAAAATTGATTACTGAGTGTTTATTTACCATTAGTAGCATTTTTCAGTGAGAAGAAATAATTATTACTCCTGTAGTGAACATTTTACTCCACAGCTTTGTCATACAATTTTTAATCTCAATGTTTCTGAGGGTATATATTAAAGGATTTAACATGGGTGTAAAAACTGTATAAAATACAGTAATGTATTTATCAATAGGAAAGTTAGAAACAGGTCTAACATACATGAAAATACATGGAACAAAGAAGAGGAAAACCACTAAGATATGGGAGCTGCAGGTGGACAGGGCTTTCCGTCTCCCTTCATGACTGTGGGCCTTAAGAGAGTTTAGAATGATTCCATAGGAGACAAGGAGAAGGATAAAGACCACTACAGACATTGCTCCATTATTACCAACTACTGTGAGACCAAGAAAGTAGGTGTCAGTGCAGGCAAGCTCTAATAATGGGTACATGTCACAAGCATAGTGGTCAATGACATTGGGTCCACAAAAAGGAAGTACATACACAGAGATAACTTGAAGCAAGGCATGAGCAAATCCTCCAGCCCAGGATGCCAAAAGCAAGAGAATGCAAACCTGTCTGTTCATAACATTCAAATAGTGCAAGGGCTTACAGATGGCCACATAGCGATCATAGGCCATCACCACCAAAATGAAAACCTCAGCACCTCCAAATAAGTGCTCTACAAAAAGCTGAACCAGACAAGCTGTGAAGGAGATGGTCTTTTTATCACAAACTAAATCAGTAAGCAACTTGGGCAAGATGGCAGTGGAATAAACAGCATCCATGAGTGACAGAAAGGCAAGAAAGAAGTACATTGGGGATCCCAAAGAGGGGCTGGCAACCACTGTCCCCACAATGAGCAGGTTTCCCACCATTGTCACAATGTAGATTAGTAAAAACAAGACAAACAATGCTTTTTGACCTGAAGGATCCTGAGTGAGACCCAGGAGAATAAACTCTGTGACATTGTTTTTCTGTCCCATTTACTCTCTTGTCAGGCTTGTTTCAGAGACAACATTTGAGAAAACAGGACCTGATAATAGTTGTAACCAAAACACACATTTTCATTCTGCCAGAAAGCCTGTCTTCATCAACATCTTCTACAGTGGTGAACCTCAGCACTTCAGTAGCCATATTTTGCATTCCTCCCGGGAATTTTGCACAGTTCTGACCAAATAATATTAGATATATTAGCATATGTATATAAATGAACAAAATGGTGACTTCTTCATACATTTAAAATTTCAAAACTCATGACAGTTGTTTGTGGTGCTTCTTGCTGTGAGACCAGAGTTTATTCCTTGTACAGAAATCACAGAGTAACACTTTCCTAACCCTTGAATTTGGGGGGAGGATATCTGACCTACCTCAATTGGATAGTCAGATGGAACTAACCCTGGGATTCCTTGCCTTCTGGGGAATTGATCAGGGGATAGGGTGGGAGGAGTCTGAGGGAGACTTGGAGGGGAGGGGGGAAGCTGTGGGGCATATGGGGAAATTTTTAAAATAAAACTCATTACATCGTAAAACACAGGAAATGTATTAACTCTACTCACTCTGATTCAGAATCCTGCAAAAGAGCAATTTCAATAAATTCTAAGACTATATGCTAGCATACAGAGAGTGTCGACTATTGCTATCTTAGGAGAAAATGCCACAACATGATCAGTCAAAACAAGACTGGCTTTAGAGGACCCTCTCAGTAATTGACATTATAACTCATATATCTCAAATACTGTAAATTTGAAAACACTTATGTTTTCTCAACAACTTTTATTCAGTCTCAAAAGACTTTCTTTGAGTTGTATTATATAGCTAGAGCATTATTTTTCAAAGTACATACTGTTGCCATTATTTTATTTGTTTTTATTTGTCAGGGTTCTTATGACCTACATTTCCATCCAATTCATGACTGGTTCATAAATTTATTAAAATCATTTAATGTATCATACTTGTCTCACATACTTTTACATGAACTGAACTAACACACAGCTGTCACTGATTACTGTACCAGTAGTGAAGCTTTCATTTTGAGAACTCTTGGCATAAACTAGATAATCCAACAGTATAAATATAAATGGATAGAGGGATAGTGGTACATCCCAGGTCCTGAAATACTCACATAGAAATCACTAAACACAATGCACTTAAAGAAAACCTTATAACTTGTGTGGGAAGGCAGGACTACAGATCATTTACTAAGCATGAGTATGACTCAATTTACACATTGTAAATTTAAGAGTTTAAACAACATTATTTAAGAGCTTATTCTAGCATTTTAGTCTACAGCACTATTAGTTCAAAAGTATATTTTTCTTGATACTATCATAGTTTGGCATAATCATTCTCTAAACACATATTTGTTTCCTTAAAAATGTTAATCAGGAATGAATGGGATGTAATCTCAATGCTAAATATTGACTCTGATTTAATGTACCATAAAATAATCTCAAACATACTTTAAAAAGAGAAAGAGAGAGTAGCACAATTCTAAATTCTATGTACTCTTGGTCATGTCCTTGTATTATAGTGTAAGGATCATTCAGTTACTACCTATATTAGCTTATGACTGAAATCTAGGATATTTAATATTGGCTATTGATAGTGCTGTTCTTTATATTACTTTTAGAAGGTAAGTTAAAAAATCAATTTTAGGAATTTTTTATTTTATTACACTTAAGTGCTCACAGCCATTACTTCTGAATGATTGGAAACAAGCAAAAGGAAATTCATCTACATGTCTTAACAGTGGTTAAGGGAATGTGCAATTTTTTCACTTCCTTCAGATATCAGCTGAGATGAACCTTCTATGTAATTCAAGCACATTTCTGCTAGTACCTGAAAAGGAAGATCTACAGTCTCCATTCTTGAAGCTTCAGACTGATGAAGGCACATATGTAGCAAGAAGAGCATAAGCACAGAAAAACATCCAATTTTGTCATTTTCATACCATATTATCCATGGGTTTTAGCATCTTTCAAACTTTAATCAGTGTTGGGTTCCACCAGAACAAATTTTCTAGAAACCAATGTAGTTATTACACAATAAATATGACCTTCAGCCATATTATATTTAAGCCTATAAAATGAGACTATAGATTACAAAAAAAAAATGGATTCCATAAAAACTGGAAAATAATGATTTAAGTCTTAAATAATGATTTAAGTCTAAATTGCTGTTAATTACTTTCAAAATTACATTTCAAAAATGATAATTAAATCAGGCATTAATTGCTTTCAAAACAGATAGTCTTATAATTTTAGAAATTCTTTCAACTATAAAGAAGAATGAAGATGTACCATTTTTGGAATACAAATGCAATTAAAAATGATATATTAAAGAAATTAAGTCCATCTCTGAAACACTAATGTTGCATGGTCTTTTAATTTGCTGATACCAAGTTTTTATAGAAATGTCAAATTGTATATGTATGCATGATATGAAGGAAAAACTGAAGCTCTTTGAATAAAAGGTACAAGTAAGAGGTAGTAGGTGAAAAAAAAATACATGCTTATGGAGAAAATAGGCCCAAAGTGCATTATACTCACTAGAAAATGATCTTTTGAACATCAGAATAATGAAATTTAACATTTTTATCTTTTAATTGAAATAATTTCCAACACCAACATAACAAATCTATGTGAATGAAGTTCTTCTATTTTGATTACTTTCTACTTACACACCGTCATATTGAATAATTCTAGATACATACAAAAGCACACATCCATCAATTATTTGGATGTGTGCTTTTTGCATAGCTAATAGAAAAAGAGGAGAGAATAGTTATTTGATGGATATTTGCTTTCCCATTTGCTAAGCACTTGGAATAAAATGCAATTCTAAATATCTTCATTTAAATGTATCTAATAATAGTTATACATCTCTGTAAATACATCTCATAATATGTACAATAAACTAAAATAATAAATGCATTGCTGTTTTTAACACATAAAGGTATTTCACTTGTTATTTGGTAAAATATAAAATAAATCAAATAACTCCTTAATAAAAACACTTTCAATATTCTGATTTAGTATGTGTGGTTGTGTGATTTTTGTTTAACATTCCCAATTTGTGTAATTCCTGTGGGAATATATGACCATTAAGACATTAGGAAAGGAATATTTAATTTGTGTGCTTTGTTGCTGCCATCATAAACATACAACTTAGTTCTTATATTTGTTATGGAAATCAAAGTTTCTTTTACTGCAATTATTAAAATTTTTCATGTGCTTGTATGGAAGCTTACTGCTGTTCAGTAAACACAGAAAGATTATCAAGAGACAGCACACAGGATAATTTCATAAGACTTGCTTTGTCTCAGTCTTTTTGAAAGGTGTAAGTTTATCAAAGTGAATATCTAAAATGAACAAACATGTAAATATAACATAAACACTTACTATAAAAGACAGTTGGATAGTCTCATCTTCTGAGAAAAAAATCTTCAGAAAAAAGAATCTGTGTTTATATTAGTATATAAACAGTTAGTAGGATAAATGGAAACTAATTTGTCCAAAATCAGTATTTACTGGTACAAAAATATTGATCTCTAAATTAATTATATGACTTTTTCTATTTTCAGTCCACTGAAGTGAAGCACTCCAGAGTCTTGCTTTAAATAGATATGATAAGATTAAATCCATAATAAATATGGTAGTACCAAACATTACAAAGGTAATGATCTAAATTTTGAAACACTAATGATGAAGAATTTCAATAACTAAACAAAATCTTCTGTCTTTAAATATCTTGAAGTAAAATCTCACTAAAGCCCCTTACTTTATGTTTTTGTATATGTCCTTTTATGTAGGTCAAGGAAAATAAAAATATTCCACACATTTTGATAATCAAAGATAAATGATGGAAGAAAAACAACTATCGAGGGCTAAATATCAAATGAAAGCATGTTCCAGTGTGGCAGCCTTTGAGTTTTAAAAGGGATCTAGATCATTTAATTGGGAAAATAATTCTTCCATTTATATTAGCTGTACGGGCAAATCTATTTTAGTAGATAAGCTAATGAGAATATTTGGAACAAATTCAAGTGAAACAATGTCTTTTAAACAGGCTACTTCAATTCTGTAATCCCTGGAGAAAAGAGCTTCACAACTTGCCAACAATGAGTAGCTAACTACCAAGATAATTTAGAAACCTATAATGTGAAAAGAAAATTTACAAATTATAATGTATAGGAACTATGAGTTGCCCATCATGACACATTTGCATAAGGCATGTAATGATTAACACCAGGAGAAAATTACAGCAGCCTTGGTCTCTATAGTTAAGGACACCAAATCAAAGCACAGTCTCAATCAGTCTAAAAAGCCTTGAGGTAGAGCAGCTGAAGGCTGGTCCATTCTCATCTCTAGGAGCTGAAATTTGGATTTCTTACTTTTGGAGATAAAGCTTTTGATTAAGGCTTGGACCTCGATGAGACAGAACTAAAATGATCTTCATTATTTTCATCTTATCCCTTAATTTTTTTGAATATCAAACAATTTTTTCTATTAGGAGACTGGGTGCTAGGGAAACCCCCAGGAACTCACAGTATGTCCCTGAATAGGTCCCCAACCAATAATAGAGGGAGTGCCTAAACAGTACATCTCCTATCATCAAATGAATAATCACCCTAAGTGTCATCACAGAACCTCCACCCAAAAACAAATGGAGGTGGAGGTACAGATCTATGGATGAGCACTAGGCCAATCTCCCATTGCAGCTGGAGAGTTGGGGAAAAGATTCTGTATGAACAAGGAGATAGCAAGTGTGAGAAAGAGTCCCACAGAGATGATGGCCTGGATCTCTGGAGAGTATAATGAATCAAGAACTGTCACTGGGGACCCATAGGACAAAGAGCTAGGACCTCCAAGGGTAGGCATCTGTCTACTAGCAATCACAGTATGTAGAACCTCCGAGGGGTGGGATCAAACTGTGTTCCTGTAAGTGGGCTGGGAACTTAGAGCCCATTCCCTGCAGAGGAATGCCTAACCCAACATTGATATAGGGATGAGAAATTCAACCTGCCTGGAGTGGATATGCCATGCTGAGGTGATCCATCTTAGGACTTCTGCCCTTTGAAGGTAGGGGATTGGGGGCTGGGGTGGGGGAGGCTGAAGGCAGACTGGAGCTGATTGGAACAGGGAAGGGTGGGTGAGCCAGTGGATACATGAAATAAAGAATTTTTTAAATAAAAAAACAAAAATAACTTACTATTCAAAAAAGAAAATATTGATGCTTTCCTAAGTGCTAAATGGTTTTCAAGATGATTTCTTATTTTTTCTGTCATCAACATAGTGAGAACATACACTCAAACATTAAGATACATATTGGTTCTTCGGTAGCACAAAGTCATAAATATGAGCAACAATTATTAGGTAATAAAATTATTAAACAATAGCATTTTAAATTTCATGAAACAAATGGATTAAATCCTATACTTTCAAATGTATTATTCCCATCATAGTGACTGACTCCTTTGAAACTGAGACCCATGTCCAGAGTGGAATCAGAGGTGAGCAGATTCCAGCTCAAGGGCTGCCCATCCAGAGAATCCCTCTCTGGGGCTAGGGTCACACCCAAGGTTCTGATCTCAGACTCTTGCTAGAAGACAGGCCAAAAGATGTAGCTAGGAGGGACCTTCCCCAGGGATCCCTACCCGAAAGGATCTTCCAGTGCTGGACCTAAACTCCAGGGTTAACTGCTTCATCTTAGAGGGACTGATGCCCTTGAAATACAGTTCTGTCTCCAGAGTGGAATCAGAAGTGAGCAGTTTCCAGCTCCTGGGCCACCAATCCTGAGAATCTCCCTCCAGGACCAGGGTCACACCCGAAGTTATGACCTCACATGCTCACTAGCAGACAAGCCCTCGGCTACACCTGGGAGGGGACTTTCCCAGAAATCTTTAGCAGAAGGGACCTCCCACAGCAGGGCTCCACCTCCAGGGCAAGCTGCCTCATCATAGACAATCAGTCCCCTTCCAAAGGAAGAACTTTCTCCACAGTGGAGTCAGAGATCTTAAAGACCCTTTATTCAGAACAAACAGCAGACACACAAGCTCTCTAGCCACAAGTGACTAGGAGCTGACTGGGTGTGAACCACTGAAGTAATGGGAAGATGACAGTACAAGAATACATATATATACAATATAAAGAACAGGAAGGTAACACCAGAAGAAATTAGTGGTTCTACAACAACAAGATCCAAACAAAGCAATGAAGAAGAAACAGAAAGAAACAACATCAAAAACATCTTTAAGAAGATTATAGAAGCCTTAAATGAGGATGCAAAAATTGCCTTAAATAAAAAGAAGAAAATAAAAACAAAAATTTAATTGAGTAAGAGTGAGCAAGAGATGAACAAATCCTTGAAAGAAAACCAAGAAAAGGAAAACCAAAAATTGAAATAGAAGCAATAAAAAAAGCATAAAATGAGGCAAAGGTGAAAATAGAAAAAAAAAAGAGCTGGAACTACAGATACAAGAATAACCAACAGAATCCTAGAGATGGAAGAAAGAATCTCTGGAGTGGAAGACTCAATAGCAAAGATAGATACATCAGTCAAAGAAAACATTAAAATCAAAAAACCCATGACACAACACATTCAAGAAATTTGGGACACCATGAAAAGACCAAACCTGAAAATAATAGAAAAATAACAAATAGAAGAATACCAGCTCAAAAGTACAAATAATGTATTCATTAAAATCATAGAAGAAAATGGTCCCAATCTGAAATTAACAAAATTGAAACCAAAAGAACAATACAAATTATCACAGACTTGGTTCTGTGAGTAAGTCAACAAGATAGATAAATGGTTATCCAAACTAACCTAAAAGCAGAGAGAGAGAGTATCCTAGTAAACAAAATCAGAAATGAAAAGAGGGCCATAACAACAGACCTTAAGGAAATAGAATTATCAGGTCGTACTTTGACAATCTATACTCCACAAAAATGGAAAACCTAGAAAAAATGGACAGCTTCTTGAACAGGAACCATTTTTAAAAATGAAATCAAGACCAGATTAGATACCTAATCATAACAATAACAGTAAGGGACATTAAAGTTGTCATTAAAAGTCTCCCAAGTAAAAAAAGCCTAGCTCTAGATGGTTTCAGAGCAGAATTCTACCAGACATTCAAAGAAGAACTATTACCAGTACTCCTCAAACTATTTCACACAGTAGAAACTGAAGGAATATTGCTAAACTCTTTTTATGAGGCCACAATTACCCTAATATCCAAGTCACTCAAAGACTCAACATAGAAACAGAGTTATGGACCAATTTCCCTCCTGAAAATGAATTCTAATATGCTCAACAAAATTCTGGCAAATCATATACAACAACATATAAAAAATATCATCTACCATGGATGATATTTTTTATACATGAACATATCCTTAGAAGCTGAAAAAGCCTTTGACAAAATCCAGCATTCCTTTATGATAAAAGTTCTGGAGAGATCAGGAATACAAGGAAAATATTTAAAAATAATAAAGGGGATTTACAAGGAGCCAACAGCCAACAAAACACTTAATGGAGAAAAACTCAAAGCAAGCCCACTATAGTCAGGAACTAGAAAAGGATGTTCTCTCTCCCCTAACTATTCAATAAAGTTCTCAAACTTTTAGCTAAAGCAATAAGAGAATGAAATAAGACTAAGGGGATATAAGCTGAAAGAGAAGAAGTGAAACTATCTCTATTTCCAGATAATAGGATTGTATTCATAAATGATCCATGAAATTCTACCAGTGAACTTCTACAGCTGACAACCTTCAGCAATATAGCAGGATATAAGATTAACTCAAAGAAATGAGTACCCCTCATATACACTAAAGATAAAAGGGCTGAAAATGAAATAAGGGAAATATTATGCTTTATAGTTACTGTAAATGGCATTAAATACCTTGGAATAACTATAACCAAAGAAGTAACAGATCTATTTGACAAAAACTTTAAATCTCTGAAGAAAGAAATTAAAGAGAATATCGGAAAATGGAAAGGTCTCCCAAGTTCCTGGATAGGTAGGATCAACATAGTAAAAATGGCAATTAGACCAAAAGCAATCTACTAATTGAATGCAAATCCCATCAAACTCCCTATACAATTTTTTACAGAACTTGAAAGAACAATAGTCAATTTTATTTGGAATAACAGGAAAGCCAGAATTACCAAAACAATTTTGCTCAACAAAAGAACCTCAAGAGGTATCACCATCCCCTACTTCAAGTTATACTATAGAGCTACAGTAATAAAAACAGCCTGGTACTGGCATAAAAACAGACATGTAGATCAATGAAATTGAATTGAAGATCCTGACATTATCTCAAAACCACTGAACACCTGATATTTAACAAAGAGTTCCAAAATACTCAATGGAAAAAATTATGTTTAGCAAATGGTGTTGTCATAGCTGGATGGTAGTGTGTAGGAAATGCAAATAGGTCTAACCCTATCACCCTGCCCAAAATTCAAATCCAAGTGGATCAAACACCTCAACATAAACCCAGCCACACTGAACTTGATAGAAAAGAAACTGGAAAATACCCTCCAATACATTGGCACAGGTGATCACTTCCTAAATATAACAACAGTAGCACAAACACGGAAGAACAACAGTCAATAAGCAGGACCTTGTGAAACTGAGAAGTTTCTATAAAGCCAAGGACACAGTGAATAGGACAAAATGACAGCCTACAAAATCGGAAAAGATTTTCACCAACCCTACAAATGACAGAGGACTGATCTCTAAAATATATAGAGAACTCAAAAACCTAGAGCCCCAATCAAAAAATGGGGTTCAGAACTAAAAGAGAATTCTCAACAGAAGAATTACAAATGGCTGAAAGGCACTTGAAAAAGTGCTTAACATCTTTAGCTATAAGAGAAATGCAAGTCAAAATCACTTTGATATACAACCTTACACCAGTCAGAATGGCTAAAATTAAAGACACAGATGACAGCCTTATTGGAGAGGTTATGGAGTCAGAGGAACATTACTCTACTTTTTGGTGGGAGTGTAATTTGTTCAGCCACTTTGGAATGCAATATGGTGATTTCTCAGAAAACTGGGAATCAATCCCCCCAAGGATCTGGCAATACCACTATTGGGCATATACCCTAAAAATGCACATTTGCACTCCAAAAGCATTAGCTCAACTATGTTCATAGCATCATTATTAGGAATAGCAAGAACCTGGAAACTACCTAGATGGCCCTCAAATGAGGAATGAATTAACAAACTGTGGTACATCTACACAGTGGAGTACTATCAGCAGTAAAATAAATGATATCTTAAAATTTGTAGGCAAATGGGTAGCTTTGAAGAATATCCTCCTGAACACTGTATAAGCATGGGATGTACTCAATAGTGGACTTTAAACAAAAGCAGAGCACATTCAAGCTACAAACCACAACCACTGAACAGCTTGGAATCTGAAACACCTTGTACTGGAAACTTGGAGCCCATTCCCTCCAAAGGAACACCTAACCCAGTCTTGATGTTGAGGTGAGGAAAGTGAATCTGCCTGAAGTGGATGCTGAACTAAGCCACCTTAGGTTCTTGGGACCTCCTGCCCTTGTTGGGGAGATGATAAGATGATGGGGTGATAGGAGAGTGACTGGCTGGGCAGAAAAGGGAAGGGAGATTTAACAAGGGGATACATAGATAAAAAAATGAGACTTTATTCAAAAAATGTTTTATTTTCAACATAAAGAGCATCTGTACTCTATGTGCTTTTTAAAATTAATTCTTAATTTTAAAGTGTTTTTAACATTTAATGATTTCATAATTGATATTTAATAAATTGTTGATTTACTATGTTGATGTTTTTAGAATTGTTGAGATTTTCATACATGTCTACAATATATTTTGATCATATTCTCCTACACTCCATCCCTCCAAATCCCATCAGGGCACATTCACTATAAAGTCCTCATGTCTTGTTTATTTATTTACTTTTTATTTTTTTACATCTCACTGTGCTCAATTAGACAGTCTACATGAGCATTGGTACAGGGCCACCCACTGCAGAATTAGTAACCAACCAGGATCCACACTGAGAAGACTTTCACTCATCCAGAAGCCGTTAACTGTCAATAGCTCATCAGCTAAGAAAGTGGCGTCTGAAATCCTCCTTTATACATGGTGGAATTCTCACTGACATGATATTATACAGACACTCAAGCTGCTATGGGTTCATGAATGCAATAACCCTGTCATGTTGAAAAGATGGTATTTTGCAGCTGTCTTCCCAAATCTCTGACTTTTGCAATCTTTCTGCTTCTAAAGAATCAAACTGAATTTTCTCTTATGTGTGGCAAGAAGTCAGTGGATATGAGAAAAAGTCATTAGAGCAGCCCTTCCCCTCTATGTTCGGAGACTTCACTGGTTCAAACACATGATTTCTACAAAAGGTATGACATAAAAATGCTGTTGACATAATTTAAAAAAACAGAACTGTAAATGGAAGGTATATAAAGAATAGTTGGATTAATCAGTTCTGAAACATTCTATTTTTAGTTCTGTGTATATAATATGTATTAGATCTAAATGAAAGCATTTTTTTAGTTTTACAGCTTGCTTGCTTTCATAACCAAATGACACGGTTTCACTCCAGTCCTCATTTTTCTGTCTTTTGTTATCTTTCCACTTCTGCAGCCCTTCAATGATAGCCTCCACACCTTGAGAGTAATATAATATATAGATTTCTTAACTCAACTACATCCAAGTTTTTAACCAACTCAATATGTGTGGAAGATGTTCTCTTCCTCATACTTTGTCCACTATCCAGCCTCTCATCTCACTTTGTTATTGAATGCTGATTTTGTAAACCTGTCATTTAATTGAAAACTAAGTTTTTGTGGTGAAGTTCTTAGTATAGTTTAAGTATTGAATCATGTCATCTGCATTAAAGAATATTACTTTAGAAATTAACTTTAGATTTGTATATGAGCATATTATTTACTCAGTAATTCAACCATGTAAATTTCATAATTCCTATTGTTAGGTGTTTTTATGAATAATAAAATGTAACATAGAGCTTGTATAACTAAAAATATCCTGTTACTGATAACAAAATCAATTCATAGTTCATTTATAATTACCATAAATATGTTGAAGAAAAAAAGACATAGAATAACATTTAAGAAGAATTATTGCTCCATAGATCATATGACCAATAGCAAAACCTCTCCATGTTGATGGAGATTCAATTGTGTGCAAACTAACATGGCTTTTCTTTGATAAAGTTTCTCCAGGACACCAGCCATTACTGAGGTACTCCGAGAATAGATTAAAGGATTCTGCCAAAAGATTATAGACATTTAAAATAAACTCAAAGTCATGTTAGTGGGGGAGACATAAATATAGTTTGATTGCCTGCCTGAAATAAACCAAGAATAATCTTTCAAATGATGATTCTTATATTTTCAATACTAACATCAGCACAACAAAGAGAAATATTATACATATTGAATAGAAATTTCTGGAAAAAATACTTATTTCAGATGATACCACTTTTATCTAGGAAATCAAAGAAATAAAATAGTCATCCCATTATATAATAATTCTTAATAAAATTTCAAAATCCATGATTTAACTTACTTTCATCTTTATTATAATCACTAGAAAATGCAGAAAACTCCAACCTAAGGAAACCACAAACACCCATGTAACCTAAGACAATTGATAAGCCCACAGAATAAATTCTCCCCCCGAAAAAAGGAAATAAAAGCTACTACCAAAATGATGGAAAATATTAATCATTGATCATTAATATCCCTTAATATCAGTAGATTTAATTCATCTACAAAAAGACACACCCTAACAGGATGGATACAAAAATAGAAACCATCCTTCTGCTGAATACAATAAATGAACCTCAACTTTAAAAACAGACACAGGCTCAGAATAAAGGTTTGGGAAAAGACTTTCCAATCAAATGGCCCTAAGAAACTAGCTGGTATAACCATTCTAATATCTAACAAAATATACTTTAAACTAAAGTCAATATAAAAAGACCATGAAGATCACTACTTATTCATCTGAGGAAAAATTCACCAAGACAAAATCTCAATCCTGAATATGTATGCCTCAACACAAGGGCACCTATATATGTAAAAGAAACACTTCTAAAGTTTAAACTCCATATCAAGCCTAACAAACTAACAGTAAGAGATTTTAATACCCCACTTTCACCCTTGGATAGGCCAACCAGCCAGAAATTCAACACAGAAATAAGGAATCTTGCAGAAGTTATGACCCAAAAAGACTTAGTAGATATATACTGAATCCTCCACCGGAAAAAAAAAAAGGAATATACATATTTCTCAGTACTATACAGAACTTTCTCTAAAACTGACCACATACTAGGTCATAAAGCTAATATCAAAAGATACCAAAAAATGTGTATAACTCCTTCTAGCATTCCAGATCACCAAGGTCTAAAGTTAGTATTCAACAACATCAAGAATCACAGAAAGCCTACCAACAAATGGAAACTAAACATCACTCAACTGAACCACCTCTGGGTCAAAGAAGAAATTAAGAAGGAAATCAAATACTTCCTAGAATTTAATGAAAATGAATCCACCACAAAACCAGACTTATGGAATACAATGAAAGCAGTCTTAAGGGGAAAATTCATAGCACTAGATGCCTACATAAAAAACCCACACAAGAGAACTATCAGCACAGCTGAGGGTCCTTGAACATTTAGAAGCAAACTCACCTAGAAGGAATAGACAGCAGAAAATAATCAAACTTAAAGCTGAAATCAGTACAATTGAAACAAAAAGAACAATACAGAAAATCAACCATGTTCATAGCAGCGATATTTGTAATAGCAAGAACCTAGAAACAATCTAGATGTCCCTCAGCTGAAGAATGGATTAACAAACTGTGGTACATCTACACAATGGAGTACTACTCAGCAGTAAGAAAAAATGATATCCTAAAATTTGTGGGCAAATGGATGGACTTGGAGAATATCCTCCTGTGCAAGGTATCATAATCCCAGAAAGATAAGCAGGGGATATACTCACTCATTAGTGGACTCTAAACAAACAAACAAACTAGAAAAAAAGCAAAGCATTCCCAAGCTGCAAACCACAACCACTGTAACAGCTTGGGATCAGAAACACCTTGGACTGACTCCTTGGATCCCACTCCCCCTAGAGGAATACCTGACTCAGTCTTGGGGTTTGGGGAGAGAAAACTGGATCTGCCAGGAGTGGAGGCTGAACTAAGCAATATTGGGACAGTGGAACCTTGGGACGGCCTGCTGCCTGCCCAGGGAGGGGATGGGGAGTTGTGGAGAAGGGAGAATGACCTGATGTGGTGGGAGGGGGAAGGGACCTTGAATAAGGATATACAAGGATAGAAATTGTGACTTCTTTGTTCATAATAATAAAATAAAATAAAATCAATGAATCAAAGAGTTGGTTCTTTGAGAAAGTTCACAATATAGATAAACCTTATCCAAACTAACCAAAAATCAGAGAATATCCAAATCAACAAAATGAGAAATTAAAAGAGGAACATAATAACACACCACAGAAAATCAGGGGATTATCAAGTCATTCTTTGAAAATCTATACTCCACAAAAATGGAGAACCTAGAAGAAATGAACAGCTTTCTGGACAGGTACCATTTACCAAAATTAAATGAAGATCAGATTAAATACCTAAACAGTCCTATAACACCAAGGGAAAATGAAGCTGTCATTAAAAGTATCCCAAATAAAATAACCGAGGCCCAGATGGCTAGAGTGCAGAGTTCTACAAGACATTACTCAAAGAAGACCTAATACCAATACTCCTCAAACTGTTCCATACAGTCGAAATCAAAGGTATATTGCCAAACTCTTTTTATCAAGCCACAATTACCCCAATACCCAAGACACTCAAAGACACAACAAAGAGAATTACAGACCAATTTCCCTCATGAACACTGATGAAAAATTCTCAACAAATTTCTTGAAAACCAAATCCAACAACATAAAAAAAAAGTTATTCATCATAATCAAGTAGGCTTGAATCCAGAAATGTAGGGATGCTTCAACATACATAAAACTGTAAATATAATTCATCATTTAAACAAAATGAAGGAAAAAAGAAGCCACAAGTTCATATCTTAGATGCTGAAAAAGCCAATGACAAAATCAAAAATGCCTTCATGATAAAAGTCCTAGAGAGATAAGGAACTCAGGGAAAATACCTAAAAATAAAAAAGACAATTTACAAGAAGCTGTCAGCCAACATCAAACTAAATAGAGACAAACCCAAAGCAATCCCACTGAAATCAGGAACCATATAAGTCTGACCCCTTACATATTAAACATAGTTCTAGAAGTTTTAGCTAAAGCAAAGAGAACAAAAGGAGATTAAGTGGATTAAAAATTGGAAAGGTCAAAATATCTTCATTTGCAGATGACATGATTGTATACATAAGTGACTCACAAAATTCTACCAGGAAACTTCTACAACTGATAAATAACTTTAGCAATGTAGCAGAATACAAGATTAACTGAAAAAAAGTAGTAGCCATCTTATACTCTAAAGATAAAAGGGCTGAAAATAATAAGGGAAACATCACCTTTTATAATAGCTGCATATAGCATTAAATACCTTTGTCTAACTATAACTAAAGAAGTATCAGATCTGTTTGACAAAAATTTAAAATCTCTGAAGAAAAGAACTGAAGAGGATATCAGAAAATGGAAAGATCTCCATGTTCCTGGATAGGTAGGATCAACATAGTGAAAATGGCAATCTTACGAAAAGCAATCTACAGATTCAATGCAATTCCCATCAAAATCACAACACAATTTTTTACAACCCTTGAAAAAACATTACTCAATTTTATTTGGAAAAACAGCAAAGCCAGGATTGCCAAAACAATTTTGCTCTACAAAACAACCTCAGGAGCATTACCATCCCTGACTTCAAATTATACTATAGAGCCACAGTTATAAAAACAGCTTGGTACTGGCATAAGAACAGACTTGTAGATCAATGGAATCAAATTGAAGATCCAGAAATTAACCCACACAATTATGAAAACTTGATTTTTGAGAAAGAAGCCAAAAATAATCAATAGAAGAAAGATAGTATCTTCAACAAATAGTGTTGTCATAAATGGATGGTAGTGTGTAGAAAAGTGAAAATAAACCCAAACCTATCACTTAGCAAAAAACTCAAATCTACGTGGATCAAAGACCTCAACATAAATCTAGCTACACTGAACTTGATAGAAAAGAAAGTGGGAAATACACTCCAACGCATTGACACTGATGACCACTTCCTAAATATAACACTAGTAGTAAAGACACTAAAAATATCAATCAATAAATGGTACCTCCAGAAACTGAGAAGCTTCTGTAATGCCAAGGAAACAGTCAATAAGACAAAATGATAGCCTACAGAATGGGAAAAGATTTTTACCAACCTCACAAGTGATAGAGAATTGATTTCTAAAATATATAAAGAACTCAAGAAACTAGAGCTCAAAACCCTTAATAACCCAATTAAAAAGTGGGATTCAGAACTTAAAAGGGAAAACATAAAAGAATTAAAAATGGCTGAAAGGCACATGAAAAAGTGCTCATCAACTTTAGCCATCAGAGAAATGCAAATCAAAACAACTTTGAGATACCACCTTACACCTGTCAAAATGATTCAGATTAAAAACACAGATGACAGTCTATGCTGGAGAGGATATGACCAAGAGGAACACTCTTCCATTGTTAGTTGGAGTGTAAACTTGTTCAGCCACTTTTGAATGCAGTATGGCGGATCCCAAAAGCATTAGCTCAGCCATGTTCATAGCAGCATTATTTGTAATAGCAAGAACCTGGAAACAACCTAGATGCTCCTCAACTGAGGAATGGATTAAAAATCTGTGGTACATCTACACAATGGTGTACTACTCAGCAGTAACATAAAATGATATTCTAAAATTTGCAGGTAAATGGATGGATATGAAAAATATCCTCCTGAGTGAGGTATCATAATCCCAGAAAGAGAAACAGGGGATGTACTCACTCATTAGTGGACTTCAAAAAAATAGAGATGTCATTGTGCATAAGAACTCAAGGCTACCTTATAGCTAAATGATACAGTGGCTCACTTCTGCATTGATGGCCTCTGTCAGAGGTTGAATGAAGAAAGACTTGTTTTCTTAAAGGTCTGGCCACAGAGAGTTTAATTATGCTCCAGTAATTAAATGATCAGCATAAATGAGCAGTTTTGTAAATGAGGGGATCATAAAAGTGGGCATGATTCTGAGAGGTCTGATATCTGAGTTTGATGGAGTATATGAAGTAAAAACACCAAATAATAAATATCTATATAAAAATTTTTTAGAAAAAGAAATGCTATGATTAATATCAGGATTTCATTGGCTTTGTGACTTTTAAAGGTTTTATTTTTGAAGTTTTATGGAATTATATGATATGTATTTGTCTTAATTTTTAAGTTATAGTAGAATTCTGTATTAAGTCCATATTTTCTTGTGTTTGTTCCTATTACTGCAGTTTTTTTAATTTTTAGTATGGAATACTTTATTAGTATTTCAAGCATTTCACAAAGTATGCATTTGTTAAAATCATTCATTGAATTTAGGTTTAATTTTTCTATCGAAAAACTCACCAGATTTTTCAGACTCTTCAACTTATCAATACAAACTTATAATATATATACTTATGATTTTCTGGAATTTCATTCATATCTGTTATAATGTTTGCCTTTCAATTTCTAGTTTTATTGAAGTATATCTTCCCTTTTTGTTTAATTCAGTTAAAAATTTGCCAATTGTTTTTAATCCTTACAAAATTAATTAATATTAATTAATTAATTAAAAAACCAAAACTCAAAAAAAATATAAAATTTCTGAATAATGAGAACAAACTAAGGATAAAATAATTAATGGATTCTAGAGTCTGAAGAAAGTTTGTTGAAATAGGCTTCTGGCCTAGATTTTCTGGTCTGAGCCCAAGGATCTGACCCACTCTCAGCCCCTCTTAACCTCAAATAATCACATACAGGCTTATATTATTTTATACTGATCTAACTAGGGCCCAGGCATATAACTTACTAACTCCATCTGAACTCAACCCATCTTGTTCAGCCACATGGCTTGATACCTATTCTCAGCCACATTTCTTCTGGATCTCCTGGCATCTCCTGTGACTCTATGGCATCTATGTCTATTACTCCTATACTGAGGTTCCTTAGCCTGGTAGGCCAACCCACACTTCCTGTCTGCCTTCAGCCAATCAGCGTTTTTAATAAACCCATAGGAGGGACTAGTATTTACAATGTAACACATAATCCCACTAGAAAATGTAGCTTTCCTGATCCACAAAGAAAAAATTTACTGAGCTCAATATATTAGCTCCTTTTACTGAGATTGATATATTAACTAACTCTTCTACAAACTACCTACCCAGTTAACACAACACCAGTCAAAGCTATTCTATTCAGAACATGTTGTTTAAATAAAATTATTTTAGGATATATTTTACTACTTTTGAAAACCTGCCTAACTGGCATCTAATAATAAAGTACTAAATTAGGAAAAAGAACAATTCACCAAATTAAATACCCTGGAAAGAGATCCATAAAAACACAAAAATGAAATATAAAGAACATGGTGTGTTATCAAACTATGAAATGCTTATAGTACAATTATTAAAATAATAAAAAGAATTCCCTAGATTAAAATGTACAACAAGTAAATAGTGAGTTTCTTGCCACAAAGAAAAAAATACTAATTGATAACAAAATAAAATTAAGTCAATTTACCACTATTCAGTGCTTACACAATTCAAAACAAAGCGAGCAGATTACAGATTACCAGTATCTTAATTAGTCTTGAGAAAATATTTAAAACAAGATCTAACTAAACTTAAATCAAATTAGAATTTTCATTTACAGAAAAATAAAAGTAGTCTAGAAAAACTATAAAAAGAAGAGATTTTATATTTATGAAAATATAGACTTGGTAGTGAGGAAGCCTAAAGAATTTAAGTATATCTGGTTTTTTAAATTCCTTTAGGTCTAAGAATATCACATTTGTCCTAAATGGAATATTTTCATCTAATGCCCATATTCAAGTCTTACAAAAATAGGAGGTGAAAAAACTGTAAAATCCAGAAATGGTAGATGAATTCAAGGAACAATATCTTTCAGACATTAATTCATGTATGAATTCACAAAGACTGGAATAGCTTGCATACCACCTGTATAGACTCAAGATACAAAATCCCAGCACTAAAAAGAGAAAGAGACACAAAGTTACATACATAACCAAAAAGCTATCTATAACTGATACCTGCTGGGAGAGCCAAGAACAATATTTTTCAGTGGGGTAACACTAGGTTAATCAACCACACCCAGGACAGGCTTCATGCCCAATAGTAGCTAGCCAACAGAAAATGAACTCCAGGGTTTGTACTGGTTTAGATAGCTTTGTTGCTGGGTGCTTCAATCATTTTGTTTGCTTTGGCAGCTTTACTCTTAATAAATTTTGTTTGATTGTGTGTTATTTTTAGAGAGTTGAGAGGTAACATGAAGTTGAGAAGGAGAGGAGAAAGATCTTAGAGCAGATATAGATGGAGAAAATACACAATCAAAATGTAATCCATATCAAAATTTTAAAGAATCTCATTTATTAAAAATTGTATAAAGCTCTAATACACAATTTATAAAAATTGTTAAATGTATAGTTAATAAAAGAATATTGTGTACAGCCACATTAATTATTAAAATATCACAACAAAGAACAATACCATTATATTCACAATAACAGTAGTTTCATGATATCAAGTAATAGTGTGAACGTTCAAGATGAAGCATATACTACTAGAATTTATCATGATTGTTTCCTAGTGCTTAGTAATATAAGCAGCAAAAGGAAAGTCTTATTTTATTGAGGCAATAGTTTTTGCAGGAGCTTCTTCATGCAATTTTTCATCTCTGAATTTCTCAAAGTATATATTAAAGGATTTAACATGGGAGTAACAATGGTATAAAATACAGTAATGGCTTTATCAACAGGAAACCTAGACACAGGTCTAACATATATGAAAATACAGGGAACAAAAAAGAGGAAAACCACCGTGATATGGGAACTGCAGGTGGACAGAGCTTTGTGCCTTCCTTCTTGACTGTGAGTCTTGAGAGATCTTAGGATGATTCCATAGGAGATTAAGAGAAGAAAGAAAATCACTATACACATGGCCCCATTATTGCCAATGACAGACAGGCCAATAATGTAAGTGTCAGTACATGCCAGTAGCAACAGTGGGTATATATCACATGCAAAGTGGTCAATGATATTGGGACCACAGAAAGGAAGTTTATACACAGCAAGAACTTGAAAAAAAGCATGTGCAAAACCACCTGCCCAAGCCATCACTATGAAAAGGATACATACCCGTCGATTCATGATGAGCAAATAATGCAGGGGTTTACAGATGGCTACATAACGATCATAGGCCATTGCCACCAGAATGACAATATCGACACCACCAAATAGATGCTCTATAAAGAGCTGGCTTATGCACGCTGTGAAGGAGATGGTCTTTTTAACACGGAGCAAGTCTGCAATCAACTTGGGTGAGATGGCAGTGGAATAAACAGCATCCATGAGTGACAGAGAGGCAAGGAAGAAATACATTGGGGACCCCAAGGAGGGGCTGACAACCACAGTCCCCACAATGAGCAGGTTTCCCACTATTGTCATAATGTAGATGAGTAAAAACATAACAAATAATGCTTTTTGTCCAGTAGGATCCTGAGTGAAGCCCAGCAGGACAAATTCAGTGACATTGTTGTTTTGGCCCATTTATTCTCCTATCGAGATTAGTTCAGAGAATGGGCTTGTGAGAACAGGCCTGTAACAAATTGTGAATATGTCTGTGAGTCCTTTCTGTCATGATGTACATGCTATCTTCTACAGGAGTTATCAAGTAGTAGGCACTTAGTAAATGTCTATTGTTTTTCCCCATGAAACATGCTCCACCTATTCCTGTTAATAAATCTCTAATTACTAGGTTTATCACAGTATTAGTGATCTCTAGACAGAAATGCAGACAGAGGTATCTGTGTCACCCATCATTTAAAAACATTTATTTAAAACTCATTACACAGTATCCTGTAGGTTGGGAAAAATCTTTACCAATCCCACATCTGACAGATATCTGACATCCAAAATATTTAAAAAATTCAAGAAAATAGACATGAAAAAACAAATAATCTAAATGAAGATTGAGTAATTTCTCAACATAGAAATCTCAAGTGAACAATAATCAATGAAGGAAGATTGTCCAACATCCTTAGCCACCAGAGAAATGCAAATCAAATTGACTCTGAGATTCTATCTTAAATCTGTCAGAATGGATAAGATCAAAACTTCAGGTGATAGTTCATCTGGTCAGAATGTAGAGTAAAACAAGTATATCTTCATTGCTGGTCTGAATGGAAATGTGTATAGCCACTTTGGAAATCAGTATGGCAGTTTCTCAGAAAATTTGGAATCAATCTATCTCAAGGCCCAGCTATACCACTTCTGCACATATACTCAAAGAATTCTTCATTCTAGCGCAAGGATATATGATCAACTCTGTTCATAGCAGCTTTATTTCTAATAACCAGAACCTAGAAACAACCTACCTCTTCCTCACCAAAGAATGGATAAAGAAAATGCAGTACATTTACACAATTGAGTAGTACTCAGTTGTTAAAAACAATGAAGTCATAAAATTTTTGACAAGTAGATGTATTTTGAAAAGATTATCTTGAGTGAGGTAACACAGACCCAGAAAGACAAATATGGTAAGGATTCACTTCTAATTGGATATTATCTGTAAATTAAAGGACAACCAATTTACAACCCACAGACCCAAAGAAGCTAAGTAACAAGGAGGGCTGAAGGGTGGTGAATCTCACTGTGAAGATGAAATAGAATACACTTAGTCTTTGGACAGGGGGGGTCTGGATGTTGGGGGGCAGAGAAGATTGGAATAGTAGGGATTAGGCGGGGGTAGGATGGAGACAGAGAATACTGGGAGAGACACCTGGAATTTGGAACATCTCTGGATGAGTTAAAAATCTAATGTGAGGGAAACTCCCAGCAATCTATTTGGGTGGCTCTAGCTAAGACTCTTAGCAGTATGGGAGATGGAGCCTACACTAGCCATCTCCATGACTTTCAGTGGAGGGGTTAGAACACCAATCCATTCACAAAACATTCAACCTACAGATTGCCCTGCCTACAAAATGTACTGGATTAAAAGTGGCACAGAAATTGTGGGAGAGATCAACCAATGACTGGCCCAGCTTGAGACCCATGCCATGAAAGAGAGCTCACACTTAAGGGCCAGGACAGAAGCAGGATATCCCAGAGATCTAGGACAGAACATGACTGTCAAAAAAGAAATCAATGAAACAATTCTTAAAGATACTCATGCATTGGTGCCTAGAGCAACTCTCATCAGAGTGGATTCATAGCAACTGATGGAAACAGATGCAGAGTCAAGCATTAAGGGACTTCAGGGTTCCTACAGAAAAGGAGGAGAAAGGACTGTAGGAGCCAGAAGGGTTAAGAACACCAAAGGAAACCCCCAGAATCAAAGATGGATCTGACAACCAGGGGGACTGCGTGGGTTTGAACTAGGCCCTCTGCGTATATATTACAATTGTGTAACTTCTTGAACTTCTGTGAGACTCTTTTTTTTTTTTTCATTTTTTCTTTAGCTTTTTTCTTTTAGTTAGAAGTTATGTTTTCCTAACTATGGAAAGACATGATGTTGGCTTACAGATATATCACCTGTTAAATTCATGATTCATTTTACTTTCGCCATCCTTTCTAAATAAACCATAGTCACATAACAATACAATTTCAAAGTATCCTTTTTTAGCTTAAAAAAAATGCATCAGCTTTAATGAACATGTCACTGTCCTTCTCTTAAGCCTTTGTTCATTTTATTTGCTAGGTTATGCTAATTAACTCCCTAGCTTCTGACCCACAGTTCTATTGAATTTTGTACACTCCTTATTTTCCATTTGTATTGTTCTCAAAGGCTGGTGGGGGGGAGCAGGAAGAAGACTGAGAAGGGGATCTGTGGTTAGCATGTAAAAAGAATTAAAAAATACAAATAAAAAGATAAGAATCCAATTACAAAAATTAACATACTATTTAAAAGATAAAACACGATGTGAGCATTCTCAGCACCTAGGAAGTAATCTTTAAAAGCAATCTCCTCCTATGTTCACCATTTCTCCTTTCAGTTTCTGTTTCCCCATCTGATTACCTAATTTATCTATTTATACCCAATTTACCTATTTATAAAATAAGATTATAAATGCTGGAACAGAGATTGGTGAGATGCATGTGTTAAATCATTTTATGTAAAGAAATATTTGTGAGAATTTTGTTAGTATATGTAATTCTTATATGAAACAATTTGATAATGAGGAACTGATAGAATTATATTTTTTGAAAATTTTGACAAAGTGAGATGAAGAAATTGCTACAGGCAATAATAAGCTCAATAACATTAGATATATACTTCACTTCATCTAAAAATTTAGGTAAACTTCGAATTGCATCAAATAGCTTCAATATCACAGAGCACATCATTGCCTGTAGCAATTACTTTCTTGGTCTCTAATGTATTTTAGTAGTTACAGTCCCATTTCATGCTTGCTTAAACTAATTAGTAACATAATTACATCCACCAGCAGTTTTTCTACAAATACATAATTTACCTGAACTAATTAATCACTCTTTCCAAGTCCTGCACCAGCAGATAGTATAATTTTCCAGAACTCTCAGGAAAAGCTAGACAGAGGGAAATAGAGCAGAAAAGAGTTAAAAATGAGTGGGGCATGATTTTTATCTTAATATACCCTAGATTCTGAGGATCCTCACATAGGAATTGATTATCTGCATCTCCAAAAGCAGGACGTTCAAAGAAAATCCACAGCCAAAATGTCAATAGGTTCATTGGGATAGTTTTCTAGACACAATTACAAGCACGTCTGTGTTTGGGGATTTGGCAATATTTCAGTCTTTTCCAGTCTCACAGTTTCTAATGGTCTATAAGTATTACTTTTTTCCTCTTCCCTTTCTCTTTTGTTGTCATTTTTTTCTCCTTACATATTTGCATGATATTTCCAAGTTTAATACTGCTCCCTGAATGACACTAATAATGCAAAATGATATTCAATAAAATTAAATAATTTCCAAGTTTAATACTGCTCCCTGAATGACACTAATAATGCAAAATGATATTCAATAAAATTAAATAACTACTAAGACCAAGTAATATCTCTAATTTTGTTGTACAGGATGTAATAGAAAGACTTGGACAGAAAAGAAGCAGTAATGAAAGCTGTGTCATCCACACTCCTAATTATAGCATGGTGTTCATTCAGTTTGTATCATCCTGAACTTGACCATCTTACTAAGTCTCCCTCTGTCAGTTTCACCATTTGTACCACAGAGCCTTCCATAATGTCCATCTCCAAGAGGTGACAGTTGGCATATTTATGAAATGTCTAAACACTGCTCAGCACATCAGACATCTCAGTGGAGGCTATGATCACTGTTTTTGTACGTTTCATTCTGAGCATCTACTGACAATATTATGAGAATTTCTGTTCATTAACAGTTGACATAGTCTGGGTGAGAAGAAATAGCATCTGTGTATCTCATGAACCATTTTCTGACCTTGGATAAAAATTCATATAACCTAGGAATTATTTGTTATAGTACATATATATCAATTCATTTAGTATATGTAGAATATTATCGATATATATACCTGTGAAGAAATATATATTTCTTCATAGGTATGCCTGTAACAGAACATAGAAATATTGTATTACTCATGTCCAATTTTGTCTTCTGCATTTTACTTCTACAGAGTTTACTTGCTTTTAGGATTGATAAATATTTGTTTTTATCAGGTCAATCCTTCTAGAGCCTAATTGATTGATTATTTATGTAATAAAGAAAAAACAGAGTATATAAGCTACACAGTCCTAGACATAAATAATGTACATCAAAAGTTTGTTCTATAAACACTGACTGCTTTCAATTGGCACTACTATTAACACTGTGATAGAAAAATAATAATTTAATCCAGTTAAGAACATTTTTTAAAAAATAGTCTTGTATTTACAAAAGTACTTTGCCTATCGCTGAACTTCTATCAACCATAAAGAGGAGTGAGAAAAATGTCACATTTCAGAACACAGATACAACTGTATTAGTCAATTTAACTCAGTATCATAAAAAGCTATTACATTTTTCTCTCATATGTGAGTTTTAGATGTTCAGTAGATACTTGAAATCATATACTCACAGAGGATATGAGAGTGGAAAGGAAAACACCCAGGAAAACAAGAAGGACTTGAGGGGAATGAAGTGGAGAAGAGGAAGAGAGTAAGAAACTGCAGGACAGTATTTGCTCTAATTACAACATATAATGTCATGAAAATGTCTTTGAATAGTCCAATAAAAGGTTTTGAATACCCTGTACAGTATTGCTCAATAACAACATAACAAACCTATGTGGTATAAGGTAACATATTCTTATACGGTTTTCTCTACTAACATGTACTAACATATTCATTGGGCAATATTAATATAAACACATTAAACATAACATCAGGCCACTAAAATATATAGATATTTAATATTGTACACCTTAAGCACTTGTGGTGATACAAAATTATTAATATCCTGTTTAAATATATCTAAGTTGATTATTCATTCTTCTAAACAAAGCACAATGTCCCATCAAATAAAAATGGTAAATCACTGTCATTTATACTATATACAATACCAATATAATACTATAATAATGTTTCACTTTCTTTTTCTTAGAATATTACATAACCCCTCAAATTAATCTTTGACACTAATAGCCAATACACTTGTAATCTTATGCTAAATTTCTTTGTGTAGCATCTTTATTTTCCCAATTTAGATACTTCCTGTGAATAACAGGAATCTTTAGCTAGTATTTCTTATTTGTAGTCTCAGATACTCAAAATATTGTTCTTAGTTTTTTTCAGAAAAAAATCAAAAGTTTTCTTTCTAGTATAGCTGATATTATTTTATGTATGTTACTTTATAAATCACATGACAGCATATGAACTTTTAAAAGATGATAAAAGAACACCAAGACCCAGAAGAAAACACATTTCCACAAAAATTTGTATTATATTAGTATTTTAGAGAAATGTTAAGAATATCCAAGTTAAAACTTAAATACAAATTATTTAAATTTAATCTCAAAATTTATGCAAAAGGTAAGTAAATTTTGTCACAATCTAAGAAAATTTCTTCATAAAAATACAATGACATTATTTGAATGTGAATAAAAGGTCCACCTAATAATTAGAAATTGCTAACCCTCTTTCTATGGTCACATTTATATATGACAACCCTCCAGTTAATTACATAAATTTTCTCTTTTAGTCAGTTGTACTATGACTCTAATGGAGTACAGCAGCATCCATGTGGCTTACAAATATGACAGGTACTCAACATGTCAAATCAGTTGTTTAAATTACTGATCCAATAACGGTCAAAGTTTCTCATGACATAATAAGAAGTTGTTTGTCTCTGTCACTCAGACAGAATATCTGTAAACTGCTTTCCTATTTTGTTAAAAACATTTCCCTGTATGAAGACACCAGGAAATTAAGACTATCCACAGACTGTCACAAATATGAGTAAAGCATAAGTACAGGCTACATTAAGGGTTAAATACCAGAGACTTCCTGGGTCATTTGATCAGAAACAATTATTCCATTTATACTCAGAATATTGACTGTGGCTTTTCTTTGTACCATCACTATTTAAATATATAAGCTTGTTAAAATATTTAGAATAAAATCATCTTTTTTGAGCAGACTTCTCAATAATCCCTAGAGGTAAAACCTTGGATCTTGCCAAGTAGCTAACAGCCAAGATGATTTGAAAATTCTCTAATAAGAAAACAAATTCCCAAGCATATTTATCAAGATACCTTAAACTAATGTTGAAGTATAAAACATTTAAGTAATTTGGGTAACATTTAAAACACCTTTGAGGAGGAAGCAACCTCAGTTCCCATTCCCAACATCATGAAGCAAACCACAGTCCAGCAGTAATAGTCATAGAGAATCTGTACAGTTGCTTTAAGTTGCAGAGTTGAAACTGCAGTCTGTGAAGCTGGTACTTACGGTCTAATTTTTGGAGAAACAATGTATGGTTCTGCTATTTTTGAAGTATGGAAACTTTTTACGGAGGTTTTAATTTATGGGAGATAAGACTACAATGACTTTCATTTTGTTCTTTCAGTTCTTTATTACTATATGATGTTAATTAAATAACTACTAAAAATATTTTTAAAAATACAATAGTTAAGAACTTCCTCTGTCATTGAGTTTGCTATTTAGTCATCATTTCCAGTGAGTAGAGGCTTCCATGTGCTTACTTTCAAGGTGGGTCTTCTGTGTCACAAAGGCACAGATAGAAAAGGTCACAACCATACCAGGGGATCAATTCCACTAATATTGGAAATTTAAAATTTGTATGATAAATTAGTTAATGTAGCAACCTCAGATATATTATTTGTACAATAAAGAACATGTCTAATCAAGATGTTTTTCTTGTTAGCAAATGGAAGGAACAAACATGGGCACAAGATTTTAGGTTAAAATTACTACTCAAAGATGGAGAATTGAAATATATAGTGTGATTCAGAGATTACTCAAGGAAGTGCTTGTGACACCACAGAATCTGGACCTCTATGGGATGTGGCCAGAACCATCAGAGACACAAAACCTGAAATTGCCTTATTGTTTGTTTTTGCTTTTCTTTGGGACAAGACTGAACATCTAGCACTGGAAGTTTTGACTCTCTTAAAATTATATTAAGGTTGCCTTGTATCTGTGAGTTTAACTCTTATATCTGTTCTTGTTTAACTCTTTAAATCTTTATATGATATATTGCAATTAAATATTTTCAGTGATATCAGGCACCCAAGTGAGAGATGTTTATAGTCAGTCCATTAGGACCTAACTACTGCTTTAGTTTTTACAGGACCCAACAGAAATGCCATTGCCCACAAGACAGCAAGAAGCAACCTTATAAAAAACTATGCCCCTACTCCAAAAAGTTTTGTCTTCTGAGGGTGATGATTATCATTTTGATAAGATAATTACAAGTTAAAATTTGGTTATAAATAGAACAATAATACATACTTAGGTAGATTGTTGTATCTACTTATAAATAATCATTAGACAAATATAAGCCAAAAACAGTTTACACTAATATAGATGCTTATATATTGATACAAATGTAAAATCATTTTATATGTTTGAAATAATCTACATATTAATACAAATTTAAATTTAAAATTGTTTTATATGTCAAAGGCAATCTACATATTGATACAAAATTAAATCTATAATTGCCCTATTTTATACATGATTCTACGTCTGTTTAAAATATTTTGCACATTAATACATATTAAACATATTATTGTCATTTCCATCATGCAACTTCTACCACTGTTAATTTATACTAGTCATAACATTATTCATAATATATACATAAGTTGCTTTATATAACACTGTTTAGGTATTTTATACAATAATATATATTGAAGATACTGTTGTCACTTTACACAAAACGTGTACCCTAGTTAACGATCATCATACTTAAAGTCATTATTCAAAAACTATATACCCATTCATAGATTGCCTATTTTTACAATATAAGCTTCAGCCTTTCAGATGATTAATATTACAGATCACTGCTACTCAGGTTTGTCATATATTAGTCATGCTTCTCAGGTTTCCCAAAAACATGCTAATATAGTTCAGCTAGACAGACGTCTTCAACCATTTCATAGACCTAAAAAGTCTATGAAATATTTAGCATTTAATATTTTATTATTCAAAATTTGGTCATGAAGGACCTGGTATCAAAGACATCTCACAAAGAGTTTGTTTTCCTTGGTGGACAATATTCTGATAGGCAAAGAACTACCTTTGCCTTGACTGCTGTCAACACGTACACTATCCATTCTAGATGAGCAAGATGAAAGATACTGACAAAGCCTGCCTATACTAGGTAAGACATTCTCTCCAAAAATACCCTGCTTCTAAAGAGATCTGTTAGACATCCTAGGCCTATAACCAACAAGAGAGATAATCCAACTATAGAAAAAAGCCATGAGTGGCTGTCTAGGTATCTGACTATCACTGTTTTCTCATAAATCTTAAAAGGTACCCTCTTGTGCTTCCAACCTTCAAGTAATATATTTTCCCTCTCAGATCTTAATGGTATTAAAGAGTAGAGAGTTAAGGTCACTTTCATTTCATATCTCAAAAAAAATTCAGTATTAGATTCTTATTATTCTAAATAAACAGCCCTAAAGTAATCTCTATACATTGTCTTTTACCAATATTCTAAGCATATAATGTCACGCGCAAGGAAAGCACAATACTCAGGATCTTCTTTCAGCAGTTTATTCGGAACCTTTACAATTGTTCTCTCCTCTGGAAACCCCGCCCAGTGACTAAGTACTCTCAGGGCATCCAATCCCAATAAGCCACGTGGGCACAGCTCATAGGTCCACATACGCAACAGCAAACCACGCTCCAGGCTCAAGTCAAATAAGGAGCTGTTTATCAAAAAAGAGCACTCATCCGTGGAGGGTGGAGGCCGGGAATCAGCACCATCTTTAGGGCACAGCAGCAGGCAGCTCTCTACAGCTCCCCCTTATTTAATAATTAATAATTAAAAAATCAAGCAAAAGCAGCAGGCAAGAGCAGAGGCCTAATCCCCATTGTGCAAGAGGACTTGTGCTACCCCTAATCCAGGTGTCATCCACTCAGACAGGGACAGACCTGTCTGGCACCCATTTTTATGAGGACAGGATAGTGGGTGCCAACCCGTATGCAATTAGGCATGCTCTTCATGAAGCCTTACCTAGGCAAAACCATGTGCAGTGCTTAGCCTCGCAACCCATGCCAAACATTACTCTTTCAAGGCAGCAAGCCAAACATGTGGGGGCTGTCCCGCCTCAATGGTGGTGAAGGCTTGAACAATCATGGCCATGCTCCTATGCTGTGTAAACCTCATTTTTCAGATGCACCACAGGCAAATCAGAAATATCAGCACCATCAATCCAACTAGAGCACCCATTCCTGCCCATTCCTTCAGATGATTGAGAGCGATGGACATCCATCTTGTCAGTCCTTCAGTGACTCCAGGGTCCACTCGAGTTGAATTCACAGCAACTATTGCAACTCTCAACTTCTTTATGCTCACTTTGAATTCACCTGACCAATTTCCTGTAAAATAACTTGACACAACTTTAGACAAATTTGCAGCATAGGAAAATTTTTCATACTGAATAGAAGTCACACATAGGGCCTGATACTTCCATTCACATCCCAACTGAGCCATCTGTCAGAGGACATCAACCTCCTCTTGCACCAGGTCAATCTTTTGATTAATTAGCATTAAGCCACCTTTAAGTTGAGCTGAAATGCTCCTTTGTACATCCAGGGCATAAGCCACACTGGCAGACAGGTTGTTAATTGTCTGAACCATTTGCGCAGTATAACTCATAGCAATGGCAGCTGTAGTGGTTCCAATGGCGGCCAAGGAAATAGCTGTAACAATAGCTGCAGTAATGCCAAAATCCCTCTTGGCCCTAAATATACTCATGGCATTGGGACTTTGCACTGGAATGGGCACCCAGCACGGCATGCATGCCAACATAGCAAATGGGTATTGGGTAGCATTCCAATAAATGGCATACCAGCAACTAGCATCAGTGCACACAGAGGGCTCCTCATAGCTAACTATGAAAATAAAAGGTGGAGCAACACACACAGGAGCAGGAGACATAGAAAGGGCTCTAAAAGTCCTCCTAGTCTTCCAATCCATGGGTAACAAATCATAATAATAGGGACGGCTCTCTGGTATAGCTGTAACACCCCAACTACAGTTAAATTCACTAATACCATGCTTTCCTCCCATCACCATGGCCAGTGGTTCTGCATTCAAGCAACTGCCATTAATACCACACAGCATCCAATTGTCATATGGATTAGAGGAGTCTAGAATAAGTGGATTTTGTCTCGTAAAATTCTTTCCTGCATAAGTTTCATTAATGTGAGTAGTAATAAGGGGCAAAAAGGTAAACAATCTCTGACTATCTACCCAGGCCGATGACCGGGACTGACACCCAGTCCAGGGCCAATCCTCACCCTCAAGTCAGCATAACAATAGGGGGCCCATTTGGGCTGTCTGGGCAGAAAGGCAGTATCATTATCAAAGGAATCTCTTACTGGCCAGCCACCCAAAAACCAGGTGGCATTCCAAGGGTCCAAATCAGAGTGAACAGCATTTCCAGTGCTCGGGGAATAAACAAACCACCCAGCTGTCTGATTATAGAGTAAAATGCATGGGGAAAGCTGCGAGCAGTTGGTAACGATTTGAAAACATAGGGAACCTTTCAAAGTAAAATTCCTACTTTCTCCCAAGCTAGCTATTTCAGTATCATAAGGAACATAAGGTAATTCTAACACTCTATTGGTGGTAAACAACGGTGGAAAAAGACGGCTATCATGCCGTATGGGCAGAGGTTTCGGGAACACTGACAGTATCCCCCACCTCAGCTCCATCTTCCCCTGTTGACATTGCAGGAGCATCATCAGGGCTATCACCAGCATCCTCTGCGGCCTTGCCAGTATCATACTTGTCATTTTGGACCTTCCTGGTTAGCCGTTCTGGTACCCACACTGGATCTTGCCGGTCCTGAGGAAAGACACAAACAGAACCTCTCGCCCATGTAAGCACTGGATCAGGACCATGCCAGTGGCCCGTGGAAATATCCTTCCATTTCGCCATGCCTCTGTGGCTAGGGGTGAGAGTCAGATGTCTATCTGCCATGGAGCAGCCATCAACATCCAAATTTAAAAAATTAAGGGTAAACAGAGCTATAGATAGTCTTTCTTTGGGAGTGCAGCCATGGCCTATTCCCCCTTTTTGTTTTTGTAAGCATTTCTTCAGCATGCGATGAGCATGTTCCACTATGCCTTGTCCCTGTGTAAGGCAATCCATGAGTTACTTGTACATCCATTTGTCTGCAGAATGCAGTAACTGTGTTCCAGTATAAGCAGGGCCATTGTCAGTTTTTACCTGCAGGGGCTTTCCCCAAGCTGTCCAGGCCTCTAGGCAGTGTGCAATGACATTGCATCTTTTCTCTTCTAACATGGCAATGACATGCAAGATACCAGAGCATGTATCTACAGAAACATGTACATACTTTAAAGAGCCAAATTCAGAAATGTGAGTAACATCCATTTGCCATACTTTTAACGGCAAGGTCCCTCTGGGATTAACACCTAGGGAAGGTGGGTGGTGATATACCACACATTGAGCACAATCCAAAACTATTTGACATGACTCAGCTCTGGATATCTGAAACTTTTGTTGTAAGGTCTTAGCATTCACATGATATAGCTGGTGAAATTCTTGAGCTTTGACTATAGGAGAGGCAAAGAATATCCAGTCCTGTCTAGTACACACATTCACCTTGGCTTTGCCTTCACCGAGTGGACTGGGAAGGTCAGTATGTGCACGGATATGCTGAGGAAAAAAACCTCTCCTTAACGATGCAAAATCAAGTCTTGCAAGTGGTTAAATAGGACAGCGACCATACTGGATGATTTTATTGGTCCTACCACTTCAAGCACCTTTAAAGCATTAACCACATAGGCTGAGTCAGATATCAAGTTAAAGGCGAATTGACATTCTTTAAACACCTCACATACTATTTGAAGTTCCACTACCTGAGGAGTACCAAGAGTAAATTGATGTTGAACTGGTTGTTTGCCTTGCACCATATAGGCACCTACTCCTGTTTTTGAGCCATCAGTGAATACATTGACAGCTCCCACCACCAGCTCTGCAGCGGTGACTTTGGGAAAAATTATGGGGTGCTCCTTAAAAAAATGTCATAAGAGGATGTTGTGGGTAATGATTATCTATTTTTCCAGCAAAGGTACAGCGAAGAATTGCCCAATCATCAACAACAGCACACAGGGTGTTAACCTGTGCTGCTGTGTATGGCACAATTATTACGGCTGGCGCATGCCCAAAATACTGAATGGCTTGTTGGATGCCATTCTGAGCTAAATCAGCTACTGCTGTAGGGTAATGTTCTATACTTTTACTAGGCGATACCTTTGGATATATCCACAACAGTGGACCTGATTGCCATAGTACCCCTGTGGGTTGTCTGAATGTGGGTAAAAGGCATAGGGCAAAATCTTTTCCTTCCTCTATCCTATTTAGGCAGGCATCCTGCAACCTCTGTTCAACTGCAGTGCTTTTCTGGCTTTCACTGTCATCACTTGTGGGGAGTCTAAAGCCGACACTCCTTTCAGAATGTCATAAAGGGGTTTCAATTCATAATTTGCAATCCTAAAATATCCTCTAATCCAATTAATATCTCCCAGATGCTCTTCCTCCGAGTCTGTAGACCCAGGAGTTTCTATATCAGCAAGGTTGGGGTACAACTCTGCCCCTTCACTCTGTCCTTCTTCACTGCCTGCCCCCTCCGATCTCTCCTCCCAACACCTCGAAGGTGGTCTGACAACCCTCCACTGCCTCACTGCATCGCCGATCCCCAAGATAGCCTCTTATCAACTTCAGGTGGCCTTGGCAAATGGAACCACACCTGCCTAGAACCAATCCACAGGTTTTGATCTTCTGTGGAGACAAAAGCAGAAACTCTTTTCCCAAGTAACGTATTCTTATAAACAGATTTCAAAGTCAGGGTATCTTTAAAGTATATGCATTTGTTTAACTTAGCAGCCTTAGCAATCAGTTGTCTCTCTGCAGTTAGCTCATTAAAAGTGAAAAAATTATAAGAAAATGCAATAACCAGAATCCAGAATCTCTGTTTATCTGCCATCTTTACGTGGATATTTTATCTTTATTTCCTTCCCCGTTTAGAAGTTTTGAGAGTCTAAATCTGTTTTATTGATAATTCCTAATCATTTTCTAATGTAAAGAGCTTTTAAAAGGTTGTACCACTTTAATTCCTGACTCTGCCCCTCTTGTCTGCTTTTCAATATGGTGTAGGAACCCACGAATCTCTCCCACTGCTAGCAAGCAGAGCGGACTCAGAAAAACCTTAATGAAGCAGCTCCTTAAGAGCCAAAAAATTGGGTGAGAAGATGAAACGCCCATTCTTTTATAACCTTTCTTTCTTATCTTAAAAATCTTTTTGGAGTCTTTGCCAAACAGCCCCAGCTTTGTTTCACTTTCACTTTAACTTTCACTCCATGTGTCTGTGGAGTTCTGAAGTTCAGTTCACTTGTCAGTGGCTTTCTCCCTGCTTTACTGCGGATCCCACCTTACCTGGGATTTACCAGTTGACCCCCCCCCCAACTGCAGAAAGTTCTGATGCCTGAATCTCGCAGGAATTGTTCCTTGTATGGGCCACCACTTATCGCATGCAACCTCGCCAGCAAGGAAAGCGCAACACTCAGGATCTTCTTTCAGCAGTTTATTCAGAACCTTTACAATTGTTCTCTCCTCTGGAAACCCCGCCCAGTGACTAAATACTCTCAGGGCATCCAATGCCAATAAGCCACATGGGCACAGCTCATAGGTCCACATACGCAATAGCAAACCACGCTCCAGGCTCAAGCCAAATAAGCTGTTGTTTATCAAAAAAGACCACTCACCCATGGTGGGTGGAGGCCGGAAATCAGCACCATCTTTAGGGCACAGCAGCAGGCAGATCTCTACAATATAAGATAAAACTTGTATTTGTTGTTTGTTAGGTATAGTGTGATCTTGCTTATGTTAGTGCCTTTCCTTTCCCCAGACACTAGTTTATGATGATCCCTATAATATATAGTCCTATAATTAGTTTAAAACTTTATTTAGACAAAAGAGAGATGTAGTGGGATTTAGAGGTTACCCAAGGAAGTGCTCATGACATCAGAGAATCCAGACCCAGATGGGATATGGCCATAATCATTGGGAACACAAACCCGAAATGGCCTTACTCTTTGTTCCTACTTTTCTCTGGGAGAAGACTGAGCATCCAGTGCTGGAAATTCTGACTCTCCTAAAATTACATTAAGGTTACCATGTATCTTGTCTAACCCTTTAATAAATATTAATCCTTATATGATATATTGCAATTAAATATAATAAGATATCATGCTCCATGCTCTATTCATCTGAATTCAAACACCTGCTATAATTTAATACTTGGTGTTTTCCATATCATATGATGATTCCAATGGAAAAAAGTCTGAACCACATTTAAGAAAAAAAGCTTAGTGACTAAAATTATTAACAAAACAGCCAGAACATACTTGCCAACTTTAAATTACTATCTGGATTCTTTCTTCAGGGTCTCTTCCTCAGGCACATACTGTTCCAACTTTTCCCTGTCACCCAATACTGGACACTGCCTCCAACCTCAGTAAATTTCCACTACTCAGGTTCAGGTCACACTATCCAGAACAAGAACAATCCATACCAGCTTAAACAGACTTCAGCTGCTCAGGTATAAACAACATCAGTCAGAAGAACAGAGACCCTATGCTGCAACAAAGGCCAAACTAACCACCAGAAAACCAACTCCCAACTTATAAGAGACTTAAAAGTCATACCAGCTTCCATAAATCATGGCCACAAATACTTCAAAGCCAAAGAATATGCAGAAACAAAGAAAGAAAACACCCATTCAACAAAGTCAAAAATCAGGGTTAGAACTAATCATCCCAAACCCAGATGCTTAAACACAGTGTAAAAATACAAATGATAGCAGCCAGGAAAATATATGATCATCAGATTCCAACCATTCTGTTACATCAAACCTAAATATTTCAATGCACCCAAAGCACAAGGAAATAACCTTAAGAATAACTTTTTGAAGATGATTGAGGTCCTTAAAGAGGCATTAGAAAACTACTAAAAGAAATCAAGGGAAAAAAATTCAAAACCTTGGAAACAAAACAAAACAGGTGAACAAAACTGTCCATGATATAAATACAGAAATAGAAATAAGCAAAAATACACAAACTGAGGAAATTCAAAAAATAAAAAAAAATTGTTAAGCAAACAGGAACTATTAACTTAAACATCACAAACAGACTAGAAGGATGGAAGAGAAAATTTTAGAAATTGAAGATACAGTAGAAGAAATACATTAAGTGGTCAAAAAAAGTTAGACCTAAAAAAAAAAAAAAACACCTAACACAAAACATCTAGGATATCTGAGACATTATGAAAATAACCAACCCTAAAAATAGTAGAGGAGAAAGAGAAGAGTATCAGAACCAAAACTGAAAATACATTTAACAAAATCAAATATAAAAATTATCTGATCCAGCAATACCACTATTGGGCATACACTCAAAGGATACACATTCTTGCCCCAAGGACATTAGCTCAACTATGTTCATAGCAACCTTATTTTTAGTAGCTGGAACTGGAAACAATCTAGATGTCCTTCAACTGAAAAATGAATTATCAAACTGTAGTACATTTATGCAATGAAGTACTACTCAGCAGAAAAGAAAATTACCTCCTAAAATTTCCAGGCAAATGGATAGATTTAGAAAGTATTCTCCTGAGCGACATAACAAGCCAAGAAAAATAGGGATGGGATGTACATACACATAACTGGAATTTAGACAAAATGCAAAGAATACCCAAGCTGTAAACCACAACCTCTGAACAGCTTGGGATCAGAATAAACTTAAGAGAGATATCTAGGGATTCCCCCCCTGGGAGGAGAAAATAGAGAAAATCTCCTTAGCAAATTGAGATCATAATGGGTGGTTACCAAAGAGAGGTGGGAACAAATCATGAGAGAGGAAGATTGTTGAGTTAGAAGAATAGCAAAGAAGAAGAAGGAAGAGATGTATGTCATGATTAAAGGAAGTCAATGTAGAGATGGAAAGAGGCCCGGGTGCTAGAAAAACCTCCATAAATTCATAGGATGTTCCTGGCTGGGACTCTGACCAATAGTGCAGGGGTGTCAAGACAGGACTTCCCTATAATCAGATGAATGATCACCCTAAATGTCATTGTAGAGCCTACCTCAGCAATGAATAGAGGCAGAGGCAGAGATCCATGACTAAGCACCAAGATGAGCTCTCAGTCCAGCTAAACAGAGAGCAAGAGGAGCATCTATATGTGCAAAGGGAGAGGAATTATGGGGAGGAATCACATAGAGATTGCTGGCTGGAGTTCTGGGAAGCTCACTGAATCAAAACCAGCCACTATGGAGACATCAGGAAGGGGAACTAGGCCATTCAAAAGTCACATACTCCACAGTATGTGGAACCTTGTGGAGTAGGATCAGACTTGGAGTCCATTCCTACAAAGGAAAACCTACCCCAGTCCTAATAATGAAATGAGGAAATCAGCCCTGCCTCAAATGGACAGGCCAGACTGACCTGGCCTACCTGAGACTCTTGGCTCTCCTTGGGGAGGGGATGGAAAGTATGGAGTGAGGAAAAGCTTAGAGTGAACTGGGAGGATTGGAAGAGGAGAAGGGAGGTGAACAAGAGGATATATGGGAAAAACATTTTTAAATAAAATAAAATAAAGATACAAGAAGCTTACAGAACACCAAACAGATAGAATCAGAAAAGAAAGTTTCTATATTATATAATAACCAAAATAAATGAAACAAAAAATATTAAAATTGAAAGGGGAAAAGGTCAAGAAACAAATAAAGGCAGAACAATAAGAATTATACCTGGGTTCCTGGACCAGAATCCATCTGTGGTGCTTGTCCACAGGCTCTACTTAGCAGACAGGACTAGGGTTTGGCTGTGAGGGGCTCTTCCAGTCTCTACTAAAATAAGGAACCTTGCACGGCCACCCTGCCTCCAACTGCATCAGCAGAGGATGGAGGACTTTGAAATCTAGACTCAGACTCCACCCAAGGGTGAGGTGAGGTCAGCAGGCCCCGGCACCTGAATCCCTGCCCAGGAAAGTTGTGTTCTGGGACCAGGATTGGTCTGTGGTGCTAGTCCCCAGACACTCCTTAGCAGAAAGGACTAGGGTTTGGCTGTGAAGGGCTCCTCCAGCAGTACCTAAAAGAGGGAACATTGCATGGCAGGCCCCACCTCCAGGGCAAACTGCATCATCAGAGAAGAACTGAGGACTTGAAATTCAGACCCCTGCCCAGAGCAGAGTGAGAGATCAAGCAGACCGCTTGCTCAGAGGAGACAGGAGACACACAAACCCTCTTCCCACAACTGACTAGGAGCCACCTAATCGTGAACCACTGAAGCCGTGGGCAGACACCAGTGCAAAAATACATATAATAATATAAAGAACAACAAGGCAACTCCAGAAGAAACTGGTGGTTCCAGAACAGCAGTAACTCCAAGACACAGGACAACAGGATATCCAAGAAGAGCCCCAGTGAGAGCTTAGTATCTATCAGTGATGTAGCAGAAACCAGAGGCCTATCACCAAACAATAACACTGAAAATGAACACTTGAAAGTAGAGGTGAGTGGACTGAAGGTTAAATTGTGTGACCCAATCGGCTGCAGTACAGCTTCCACGAAGACCTTCTTCTTCTCCTCCTCCTCCTCCTCCTTTTTCTCTTTCTTATTCTTTTTCTTCACCTTCTTCATCTTCTTTTTATCTTTCTTTTTAATTTGGTTTTGATTTGGAGAAAATGTTGCAATGGCAAAGGGAAGATTCAAGGAGACAGGACAATAAGTGGAATTCGAATATATGATATTAAATTCACAAAGAATCAATAAAAGTTAAAAGTATATTATGTAATATTATATAAAAACAGTTACACTTTCCACTCATTAGAGTAAAAAGTGAGTGACACTTCACCCAGTCCAGGCAGAGATCCCAGTTTGGGACCCTGACCCTGTGACACAGCTCTTAGAACTTTACCCCCAATTATCTCTGCCCTAAATCCACGCCAACAGAAAAACATTCTGCAGGCCAGAAGGCCCAGGAAATCCCAGTTCTCAGGACACCCCAGCTACAAAATGCCATCCTATCCTATTATCCTGTGATTTCAGAGACAATCAGAAATAAACAGATTTCTTGCACTGTTCAGAATAAGAGACTAGGAGAGTTCCTCAATTCCTATTGGATCAAGAGCAGCTACCTGATATCCTCAGTTCCTCAGCATATACTGGATCAAAAGTAGCCATCTGAGGCCCACAGTGTATCAGCACCTACTAGAATAAGAGGGGTCACTGTGAAACAGAATGCACTACTTCCAAGTAGACCAAGAACCCAGATTGGACCAAGAAACATAGCCAGAACAGGCAACATCAAACTCATCTCCCTGAGATACAGAAAACTCTGCAATGATCCTGGGAAGCAATGGGACAGATGCAAGTGCAAGTATATAAATAACAATATAAAGAACAACATGGAACAAGCAGAATCTGATGGTTCTATAAGAGCTGATCATGGCAATGCAAAAGAAGCAGAAAGAAACAACCATAAAAATAACTTTGTGAAGATAATAGAAGCCTTAAAGGAGGATATAAAAAATTTCCTTAAAGAAATGGGAAAAAAAGACAAATTTGGAACAGAACAACAAATCACTGAAAGAAAATAAGTAAATCCAAGAAAACCAAGAAAAAGCAATCAAATAGGTGAAGAAAACATCACAAGATTTCGAAAATGAAATAGAGGCAATAAAGAAGACACAAACCAAGGTAATGCTAAAAATATGAAACCTGAAGAAACAAACTGAAACTACAGATTCAAGCATAACCAAAAGAATGTAAGAGATGAAAGAGAGAACGTCTGGTGTGGAAGATTCGGTAGTGGGAATAGACATATCAGTCAAAGAAAACACTAAAAGCAAACAAAGTCATAGCACAAAACATCCAGGAAGTATGGGACACTATGAAAAGACAAACCTGAGAATAAATGGAACTGATGAAGGAAAAAAATTCCAGCACAGAAAATATATTCAACAAAATCATAGAGAAAAACTTTCTCAATCTCAAGAAGGAAATGACTATAAACACGAAGCTCACAGAATAACAAATAGACTGGACCCAACAAAAAAGTCTGTTTGCCACATAATAATCAAGCCACTGCACCTACAGAATAAAGAAACAATACTGAGAGCTGCAAAGTAAAAAGGTCACAGAATGGGAAAAGATTTTCACCACCCCTACAAGTGATAGAGGACTGATCTCTAAGATACATAAAGAGCTCAAGAATCTAGAACCCAAAACCTTGAATAACCCAATCAAAAAATGGGGTACAGATCTAAAAAGGCAATTCTCAGCAGAGGAACTAAAAATGGCTGAAAGGCACCTGAAAAAGTGCTCTTCATCTTTAGCTATCAGAGAAATGCAAATCAAAACAACTTTGAGATACCACCTTACACCTGTTAGGTTGGCTAAGATAAAAGGCACAGATGACAGCCTATGTTGGAGAGGATGCGGAGCAAGGGGAACACTCCTCCATTGTTGGTGGGAGTGTAAGCTTGTTCAGTCACTTGGGAATGCAATATGGCGGCTTCTCAGAAAATTGAGAATCAATCTCCCCAAGGACCCAGCAATACCACTTCTGGGTGTATACCCTAAAGAGGCACATTCACACTCCAAAGGTATTAGCTCAACTATGTTCATAGCAGCATTATTTGTAATAGCAAGAACCTGGAAACAACCTAAATGTCCCTCAACTGAAGAATGGATTAACAAATTGTGGTACATCTACACAATAGAATACTACTCAGCAGTAAGAAAAAATGATATCCTAAAATTTGCAGGCAAATGGATGGATTTGGAGAATATCCTCCTGAGCGAGGTATCACAAACTCAGAAAGATAAGCAGGGGATGTACTCACTCATTAGTGGTCTCTAAACAAACCAACAAGAAAAAAAGCCAAGCATGCCCAAGCTGCAAACCACAACTACTGAACAGCTTGGGTTCAGAAACACCCTGGACTGACCCTTTGGACCCCACTCCAACTATAGGAACACCTGACTCACTCTTGAGGGAGGGGGGACAAAACTGGATTTGGCCAGGAGTGGAGACTGATCCAAGCATTATTGGGTCAGTGGGACCATAGGACTGTCTGCTCCCTGCCCAGGGAGGGGATGGGGAGTTGCGGAGAAGTAAAATGACCTGATGTGGTGGGAGGGGGAAGGTACCTTGAATAAGGATATAAAGGCATGGAAAAAAAAATTCAGAGGGAAAGCTGAACACAAAGTAAATATATGTGTAGCAATCTTATTTGCATTATCACCCTTGATAAGTCATGCTTATG
>PVIH01002916.1:42607-174502 GCA_004025045.1 Sigmodon hispidus
AAAAAAAAAAAAAAAAAAAAAAAAAAAAAAAAAAAAAAAAAAAAAAAAAAAAAAAAAAAAAAAAAAAAAAAAAAAAAAAAAAAAAAAAAAAAAAAAAAAAAAAAAAAAAAAAAAAAAAAAAAAAAAAAAAAAAAAAAAAAAAAAAAAAAAAAAAAAAAAAAAAAAAAAAAGGTCAAGTTACCTATAAAGGCAGACTCATCAGAATAACACAAGATTACTCAATGGAAACAATGAAAGCCAAAAGATCCTGGTCAGATGTTATATAGTCCCTAAAAGACCACAGTTGCCAGCCCAAACTACTATACACAGCAAAACTGTCAATCACCATAGATGAAGTAAACACGATATTTTACAACAAAACCAGATTTAAACAATACCTATCCACAAATTCAGTCCTACAGAAAGTACTAGAGGGAAAACTCCAAACCAACAAAGCTAGATACAACCATGAAACCACGAACAATAGATAATATCGTAGAAGAAAATTGAAAAGAAGGGAAACATCCACATGCTACCACCAAAAATAAGAGAAAATATACCACTATTCATTAATATTTGTTAATATCAATGGACTCAATTGACCTATAAAAACATACAGCCCAAGACAATGGATACAAAAATACAATTCTTCTTTTTGCTGCATACAAAAGACACATCTCAATTTTAAAGGCAGACACTGCCTCAGAGTAAAGGGTTGGGAAAACTTTCCAGTCAAATGGACCTAAGAAACAAGCTGGTATAGCCATCTTGGTATCTAACAAAAGAAACTTCCAACTAAAATCAATAAAAAAAGACCAGGACAGACATTACTTGTTCATCTCAGGAAAAATACACTCTTTATCATTCAGAGGAATACAAATCAAAACAACTTTGAGATATCAACTCACACCTGTCAGAATGACTAAGATTAAAAACACAGATGATAGCCTATGCTGTAGAGGATGCAGAGCAAGGGGAACACTCCTTCTTTGTTGGTGGGAGTGCAAGCTTCTTCAGCCACGCTGGAATGCAATATGCCAGTTTCTCAGAAAACTGGGAATCAGTCTCCCAAGAATCCAGCAATACCACTATTGGACATATACTCTAAAGATGCACATTTGCACTCCAAAAGCATTAGCTCAACTATGTTCATAGCATCATTATTAGGAATAGCAAGAACCTGGAAACAACCTAGATGTCCCTCAACTGAGAAATGAATTAACAAACTGTTGTACATCTACACAATGGAGTACTACTCAGCAGTAAGAAAAGAAGTGATATCCTAAAATTTGCAGGCAAATGGATGGATTTGAAGAATATCCTCCTGAGCGAGGTCTCACAAACTCAGAAGGATAAACAGGGGATGTACTCACTCAATAGTGGACTTTAAACAAAAAGCAAAGAACACCCAAGCTGCAAAATATAAACAGCTTGGGATCTGAAGTACCTTGGACTAGCACCTTGGAGCCCATTCCCTCCAGAGGAATATCTAACCCAGTCTTGATATTAGGATGAGGAAATCGGACTTGTCTGGAGTGGATGCTGAACTAAGCCACCTTGGGACCTCCTGCCCCTGCTAGGGAGGAGATGAAGGGATGGGGAGAAGAGAGAGTGACCAGGAAGGGTTGGGAGGAGGAAGAGAGTTTATATAGGGGAATACATGGATTAAGAAAAGAAGAAAGAAAATCAAATTGGAGAAGTGTGGAGCCCAATCAACAATGGATGTATCTCCAAATTACTCCCATACATGAGGCTCAGGGAAGGCTGTGAAAGAGGAGGCAAAAAGAATCTGAAAACCATAGATGATCAGGAGTTTTCTGTAAGACTGTGTCTCCTCATAATGTCAGAAGCCATAATCATAAAGTCTCACCAGCATGAACTACATAAACATGAGCTGAACAAGGATGACAACAATAAATGTGCCTAGTAGATTGGGGGAGACACCCTGAGGTCTCAACCCCACAGAAGAACCACAACCACATGTAACATCATCAGACTAAGCAAATTATGTCTAGAAACACACACACTTGTATAAAACAATAATTAGTTAAAAGAGATGACATGAATTTGAAAGAGATCAAGGAGGACTTGGGAAGGTTTGGATAAAAGAAAAGAAATGGGTAAATTATGGAATTATGTTATAATCTCAGTGCAAAAGGAAAACATGGGAATGTTCATTCAATTATATTAACTCACATTACAAAATAATATTGGATTGTGCTCAATGACTAATAGACAGAGCATTTTGGGGATATAGTGAATCACGTGTCAAGTTCATTCTGTGAGTAGACTCCAGCTGTTATATAAAAAGAAAAAAACATGGGGGGCAATTTAAGTGGACAAGTTAATATTTTCACTTGAAAAAATCTTTTATTATTTTCATTCTATATCATTACATGATTTATTTTGTTTTGCTGGGTTTTTTGGTTTGTTTGTTTTTTGCCACATAGAGAGTTCATTTTAGGGAGTTTGGATATCTGGAGAAGAAAAACGGGGGAGAGAAAGAAAGAAGGAGGAAGAAGAGCCATGATATGTTTTACATACACATGATAAGACTTAAATCTAATCAAGAATACAAAGCAAAATAAAATCTCTCCAAAACATAGGTAAGTTTTTATATCACAATGAAAATAACTTTATTTTTCATGCTCTGTGATAGTCCAACATAGATACAAACTAAGAAAAGTTCAAATTGTTACATAAGTTAAATATAAAACTTTTATTATCCTAAAATATTTAAATTATATAGTATGCTGAAGTTCACAGATATTTTAGAAACATGATGCTTCCACAAAACATTTCTTTGTTAATTATTTCAATATCATAAAGACATCATGAAAAATAATTTTAAAAAATGGTTAAATTGAACATGTTAGAAAATTCACTGACCAGACTGAATCTTTTGTGAAAATTCAGTGTTTCTTTTATACCTCATAATTAATGTATTTCTCAACAACAAAATATCTTTACTCTATAGGTACATAACTTTCTGCACCAGAGTTTTTGCATAGAACTTTTTATCTCTGAATTTCTCAAAGTATATATTAAAGGATTTAACATGGGCGTGAAAACTGTATAAAACACAGTAATAAATTTATCAATGGGAAAGTTGGACACAGGTCTAACATACATAAAAATACAGGGAACAAAAAAGAGAACCACCACAGTAATGTGAGAGCTACAGGTGGACAGGGCTTTGCGTCTCCCTTCCTGGCTATGACTCTTAAGGGAGCTTAGAATAATTCCATAGGAGAATAACAGTATAACAAAGACCACCATACAGATTGCTCCACCATTGGCAACCACAGTCAACCCTATCAAGTAAGTGTTAGTACATGCAAGTCCCAGTAATGGATACATGTCACAGGCAAAATGATCTATGATATTAGGGCCACAAAAAGGAAGGTTATAGACAAATAAAACCTGAACCAGAGAATGTATGAACCCTCCACTCCAAGATACCACCAACAGGAGGGTACAAACCTGGTGATTCATGATGGCCAAGTAGTGCAGTGGTTTACTGATGGCCACATAGCGGTCATAGGCCATTACCATCAGAAGGAAAACCTCAGCACCACCAAATAAGTGTTCTACAAAGAGTTGGACCATGCAAGCTGGGAAGGAAATTGTCTTCTTAGCACGGAGTAAATCTGTAAGTAACTTGGGTGAGATGGCAGTGGAATAAACAGCATCCATGAGTGACAGATAGGCGAGGAAGAAGTACATTGGGGAGTCCAAGGAGGGGCTGGCAATCACAGTCCCCACAATGAGCAGGTTTCCTAGGATTGTCACAATGTAGATAAGTAAAAACATGACAAACAATGCTTTCTGTCCAGCAGGATCCTGAGTAAGACCCAGGAGGATAAACTGTGTCACATTGTTATTCAGTTCCATGTACTCTTCTATGAGACTTGTTTAAGAGGCAAGAGTTCAGAACAGGACCTGCCATGACATTTTAAACAAGATTAAGAATCCATTCTGTCACAAAGCACATCTTCATCAATAACTTTTACTAGAATAACCAATAATAAGCCAGAAGTATGTACTTAGTAAGCATATGCTTAGTTTCTCTTACAAATATGTCCACACTCCTGGTGTTAATAATTTGAAAGCTACTTTGTTTACCTCAAGACCTCAGTAGATCTGCACATAACCAAACTGCTTCAGGTCATATGTATACAACCACTTACTTATTTCCAGAAATATTAGCAAACTCCCCGAAGGATGCTTCCCCAAACAAAATCAAACAAAACAAAATAGCAACATCAAATTCTTAAAAATAGAGGGAACAGTAAATGCTTAAGTTTATCATTGAATACCACTTTGGTCTTTTAAACTGTTAGTATCATGAAAATTACTTTATAATATGACCTATATATCACCCAAATTAGCAATTATCTTGGGGCATCCAGCTTACTGCTTTCAGATTTTAAGATTTCAACAGACTTTTACTCTTCTTGTATGTCTCATTTAGACCTAGGAGACTAGATATTGATGTGTTTTAAATAAGTCCACTATTATTTAGCATATTACTTACTGCCTGTAGCAATTACTTCATCTGAGTTTGATTATCAAAATGTTCAGGATCTATATTTCTGCTTGAATGTATCAATTCTTACCACCATTATAGGCTACTTCAGAACTATTTTTATAACTGAGCTAGCCTATTACTTTCTCTAACTACTGTACTAACAGCAAATGTGCTTTGTAAGACTATCAGAATAAACTAGATAGTAAGACATGAGAAAAGAAAAACTGAAAGGAAAGATAGTGCACAGTGGGGCATAGCTTTATATTAATGTTTCCTAGGTGCTCAGAGGGCTCACACAAAAATTCAGTATTAAAGCAACCAAGTACAGCATTCTCACCATAGACTGAGAAAACAAGATATTCCATAAAAAAGACAAATTTAAAGAATACCTATCCACAAATCTAGCCCTACAGAAAGCACTAGAAGGAAAACTCTAACCTAAGGAAGCTAGATACACCTAAAAAGACGCACAAAATTAGATAATCCCACAACAGAAAACCCCAAAGAAGAGAAATACATACTACTACCAAATATAACAAAAATTAACAATCACCAGTCATTAATATTCCTTAATATCAATGAACTCAATTCATCTATAAAAAAATACAGGCTAACAGAATGGATACAAAACAGGATCCATCCTCTGCTGCTTACAAGAAACAACCTCTACTTCAAAGAAAGACACTGCCTCAGAGTAAAGGATTATGAAGACTTTCTAGTCAAACTGACTTAAGAAACAAGCTGGTGTAGCTATCCTAATATCTAACAAAACAGACTTCAAACTAAAAACAATAAAAAGAGATCAAGAAGAACATTGTGTATTCTTCTTGGGAAAAATCCATCAAGATGAAGTCTCAATCCTGGACATTTATGTCCCCAATAAAAGAACATCCACATATGTAAAAGAAACAGCACTAAAGATTAAACATTACATCAAACCTCACACATTAGCAGTGAGAGCATTCTCAAAGGAAAACCCATAATCAATATGAGAAGGCATAGTGTTGGGGCATATCTTGACATATAATTATAATTATTTGCTTGGTTTTCATGCTGAAAACTGAAAGGATTCGAAAAGATGACCACAGAATTCTTGGGGTTGTTTTGGTTTTTTTGTTTTGTTTTTACATCTAGAGCACTGTTGTTTCCAATACATTTTTTTTCTATTCTGCTTATCTTATTTTATATTTGCATAATCAAATAATTTCCAACCTTATTTTTGTTTTCTGAGTCCTACTAATAAAGTAATATAGAATGTGATAATTACTATAATCAGGTATTGACTCTAATTTATTGTTCATAATGTACCAACCTAGAATCTTTTTTTCTTTTTTTATTATGAATAAAGTCATACTTTTTTACCCATGTATCCCCCCAAGCTAAAATCTTAGTCATACTTGGAGATGAAAAATAGCCTAGTGAGAACTTTGGACCATGAGCCGTATTTGTCTCTGTGGCTTTGGGCAAGTCAATAAAACTCCCTTCACTTCTGTTTGAATATTTTTTACAACAGAGACCTCCGCATAATCCTCCTTTGGGGTAAGGGTGTTGGTTTGTTTTAGTCATTTCATAAAATAGTGCCTTACATACATGCAACATCTTAAGTAAATGTAGTGGCTGTAATTAATGTGCAGTATTACACAATGAGTGTCAGTTCAGTACCTCACAAGAATCTCTGTCCACATAATAGGAATTTTACATACACTCCAAAATAAAAAGAATTCCTGTGTGCTTTGTGAACCATGACTCAGATTTATATTAAAATCATATAAGTTAGAATTGATCTACTTTGTCATATATAAGTACTAGTGACATTTATGTTGGAAGCTAGAAACAAACAAGACAATTCCATTCATATAGACTTTATAGTGGAGAACACGTGCTTTTTTGTTAGAAGTAATTGTAATGCATTGCTTGTATGTTTCATTTATATTCTGACCATCTAGGTCAGAATATCTATAGTTGTTATTTATAAAGTACTAGACTGATAAATACGTGCCTAATATAGAACATAGAAAAATAAAATAACGATGTCTAAGTCTGTCTCTTTACTTATTATTCTCTGTGATTTAGTGCTTCTCATTTTTTATCAATGGTGGGATTCACCAGAACCAATCTTTTTAAGAGCAATTAATTATTTACAAATTTGAGTTAAAATAGAATGCTTAATCCACATTGCACTTAAAATCATGTCAGTGATTCTATAAATTATGCAAGATTTGATTCTATAAAAGATAAAACATAACATGACTATTTTAAGTTTAGACCATTAATGATTATCCAGAAAAACTAATTTAACACAATTATTAAAAACATGAGTCTTTCCCTATAGTCTTAAAAAACACTATATAGCAATGAACTGATTTTCAGCCACCAAGAAGAGAGAAGTCATACTAATTGTAGGAAAATGAAAACAGCTGCAGAGAGTCACAAATGAATTTAGAAGGTAAAAGAAAAACACTGCATGTTTTCTCACACTGTCAGATCCAAGTTTTTATACAGACAAAAAATTTCAGTTGGAAAGGTGCCATGAAATCAGAAGCAAAGTTATGTAAGGACACAGACAAGCTAACTGGAGGAGGTAGAAGTGAGAAAGGCAGAACCATGCAGGGCTTGAGTTTAAGACACAGCAGCAGCAACAGTACCAGAAGACCTCAGCAACCAGCCCACATCATCTTCCCTTTACCTCAGTCCTTTAGAGAAGTGTACATTCATGCAAGCTACTACCTCAAATATACAAACACTTAAATATGATGCAAAAAACTTACTGTAAAAAGTAATTGGCTATTGTAAATTGCTGGGTAATTTGTTCTTACAAAAAAGACGTTATGGTTAAATAATTATGTCCAAAGTATCTTATAAATACAAATTAAAGGAATAACTTGATGAAACAAGTAAGAATACCATTGAATTTAACTGTGTGTACTTTTATACATTCACATTTCAGTCACCTGAGCTAAAGCTATTAAAAGAGCATATATAGTATGTATGTATGTGTGTGTGTATATATATGTACATACATATATACAGTAACAATTAGTGAAAAAGAGGATAGGGGAGGGGTAAATGGGAGGGTTTGGAGGAGAAAAGGAGAATGGAGAAATGCTGTAAATGTATTATAATTTAAAAAAAACAGTTCTTAAAAGAGCAATAAATTTAGGAGGTATAATAGCATTTATATGGCTCACAAATAAGCCACATTTCTAACAAGGCAAAGAAAGCAATTTAAATTCTTCAAAACAGTAAGACTGGAAACAAAATTCAGTATTTAAGTCATTCAAAAGGAATCCCCTGGGGGTTTTTGTGTTGTTGTTGTTATTAAAAACATGTCCCTGCATGTAGAAGGTTCTTAAGTAATTAAGACTTTCCACAAGCTTTAATAAGCAATACTAAACACAGAAAAGAAAAATACCTCAGCAACTAAATAAAAATACCCCAACTTGGGCAGATTGTAAGTCTGCAGAGACGTTTTGAGTTATACAACCAGGAAAAGCTTTCTTTCATGAATAATCACTATACAGTCTGTGATAATTTAGCATCATTGCTATTTTAATAGATAATTTTAATGGTATATTTGGAACAAATTCAAATGAAGTCATCTCTTTTGTACAGATTTTTTTACTTCAATAATCTCTAGAGGTAAAAGCCCTGGACCTTGACAAGAATAAACTGTTAACTACCAAGTTCTTTTGAAAAACTCATAATGTTTAAAGAAAAATTTCAAAACTATGTAAGAACTATGTTATTCTTAATGAAATATTTAAGTGTGCAAGCAATGCTAAACAAATCTGAAAGAGGAAGCAGCCTCAGCCTGATTACCCAACTACATCCCAAGACTCATGCTGATTATGGAGAATCTGCACCAGTAGTTTGATGTTGGGGCTGAGAACTTCATGCTCTGTTGTACCTGGTGATTCTCTGAAACACTGGCAACCACAGTTCTGTCCTTCAGTGGGTGCGAAAGCCTTCCTTGAAGGCCTGAATCTGCATGAGATGAAATCACAATTATCTTCATTCCTTGCCAAAGACTTCCAATATTATCAGTTCAAGTAAGATATTCTAATGAACCTAGTTAAACATTGGACATTTTACTAAGGTCAAGATACAAGATCACAAGTATGTGAGGTGGTAGGATCCATCCACAGAAAGTTATTCTCAATCAGCTTAACAAATGAATTAACCACAGCAACCTTAAATATATTATTTGTAAAATAAACAACATGGCTAATCTGTATCTCTTCTAACTGTAAGGGGAAGAACCATCCAATATAATCAAATGTCTAAGGAATTCAGAATACTCTATGGTATGCAATATAATTATAATACATATAATAAAATAAAAATAATATAGTTCAAAATATATATAGTCAAATACATTTAACTGAAAGAGAATTTTATCAATTTCCCCCTTGCTTTCCTTCCTCCAATTCTTCATGTGCTCCTCACTCTCAAAATAATAGCTTCATTTTTATTTTTATGTGTATATGTGTGTGCACAAATATATATTTACAACCTACTGAGATTTGCTTTTGTTGTTTCTGTGTATATGATTTCAGGGCTGACTACTCCACAGTGGACAACAAAACTATAACAAAATTAGTATTGGGATTAAATTTGAAGAAGGATATCAGAAAGGTATCAATCAGGAAGGCATGCAAAAATGTCATTTAATGATTTCAATAATAATCTAATAAAATAAAAATATCTATAAACTACAAATATTAGTGATTATGCAAAAATTATGATACAACATTTTAAAATAAAAGCTGCACGATAACCTTGCATTTAGGAAAATGAATATATTTTACACTAGATCTCAATAGTCTCATGAATAAACATAATTGAAAATAATGAAATTATACTGTGTTAGGATTAATGTTAAGTATGTTTTAGCTGCTCTTTCAATGAAAAATATATTTTTACATAGTTTTTATATGTGAATTGTATTTATAAATATATACAAGTATATAAACATGTAAATATATTTATAAACATACATATAACTATGTAAAATTATGTATAATTTATTATCTTTAATTAAGTCTTCTTATTGTCTATATCCTTACTACCACATTGTATATCTTAAATATACATACAAATATTTATTATGAAGCAAAAATACAAAGCAAAATAAAACTGCATAACATAAATGAAGTTTCCATATTAAAAGGAGAGCAATTTTATTTTCTGTTTTGTGATATTCCAACATGGATACAGTCTAAAGATTTTATTACTACATGAATCAAAACACAAAATTTGGTTTATATTAGCATAAATAATTTATACATAATTTGAGTTCTACAAGTGAAATATTGAACACAAATGTTAGGAAACATGGTGGTTATGAAACAAATATTCTTTTCCAATTTATTCATCATGACAATATGAAATTAATCCTTGAAAAATGTTAAATTTGTTAGTTTCTTTATTTAAAAAATTTCTCATAAGTCCCACGTCAGTGTTAACAGAGAAGAATAACATTCAAAATCAATTTGTTTTCCCTCTATCAACATAACAGTAACTGAACTCTCTTGTAACAGTAACTAAACTCTGTGCCTTTTATTTCTCTTGCATAAATTCTCTATTGAAGTGACCATAATCATAATCAAAACTTATTCTGCATTTATGTTTTATTTATAAAAATATCCCTGGTGGATTCATTGAGCAAGCATAATCATTTGTAATCACTTAGTATCTGATTATTGCTTTAGAATTACTATTTTCTTTAACAATGAGACTTTCTTACTCCATCTGTATGCATTATTTTAGACCAGAGTTTTGCAATAGAACTTTTTATCTCTGAATTTCGCAAGGTATATATTAAGGGATTCAACATGGGAGTAACCACTGTATAAAAAATAGTAACAAATTTATCAATAGAAAAATTGTAAACAGGTCTAACATACATGAAAATACAAGGAACAAAAAATATGATAATCACCATAATATGGGAGCTGCAGGTGGACAGTGCTTTGCGTCTCCCTTCCTGACTGTGAGTCTTAAGAGATCTTAGGATGATTCCATAGGAAGCTAAGAGAATAATAAAGACCCCCATACAGATTGCTCCATCATTGGCAATGACAGTAAGACCAAGGAAGTAGGTGTCAGTGCACACAAGTTCCAATAATGGATTAATGTCACAGGCAAAGTGGTCAATGACATTGGGAGCACAGAAAGGAAGGTCATAAACAAAGAGAACTTGAGACATAGAGTGTGCAAACCCTCCAACCCAGGTTACCACCATCAAAAGGATACAAACTCGGTGATTCATGATGGTCAAATAGTGCAGTGGCTTACAGATGGCAACATAACGATCATAGGCCATTGCCACCAGAAGGAAGATCTCAGTTCCACCAAAGAAGTGTTCTACAAAGAGTTGGACCATGCAAGCTGTGAAGGAGATGGCTTTCCTATTACAGAGTAAGTCTATAATCAACTTGGGTGAGATGGTAGTAGAATAAATAACATCCATGAGTGACAGATAGGCAAGAAAAAAGTACATTGGGGAGCCCAAGGAGGGGCTGGCAATCACTGTCACTATAATGAGCAAGTTACCTGCCATAGTCACAATGTATGTGAGTAAAATCATAATAAATAATGCTTTTTGCCCAACAGGATCCTGAGTGAGACCCAGTAGGATAAATTCTGTAACACTGATATTCTTTCCCATTACTCTTCTATCAGACTTGCTTCAGAGACTAGATATCAGAAAAACAATACCTGTCATTAATAGTAAAAAAAGATTATGAATCTGTTTTGTCAGAAAACACATCTTTATTACTACTTTCTATTCTGTGAGTTGGAATTGGATGGTTAGCAAGTATCTATTGAGTTCCTCTTGCAAATTCCTCCACAAAACTTAAATGAATAATGTTATCAGTAGTAACGTCTACTGAAGACCTCAGAGGATTAGCAAATAGACAAGTAGACAAAGGTATCTCAGTCATTAATACATTTAAAACTGCCAAAACACATTTAATTCTGGTTTCATCATCAAGCTAAAGCTACCTTTAAAAAATGTTTATTGCTGGTATTATTATCTAAACACATGTACAACCAAATGCCCTGAAATGAAAGGATATGGACACTGAGCTGAGGAATGGTGGTAAACCTAAAATAATGTGAATAATATTGCTACATAATTCTATTTATGTACAGAGATAAAAATATTCAAGGAAAGATTTCTCCTTTTAAGAATCCTATAGACTGTGGTGGTAATAAATGCTAAGTATTCTAAGAGATATCCAGTCTTTCTAGTTTGTAATCCTTGTGAAGGATACTTCAATATGATTTATGCTGCATCCAATATAGCATGCACCCTGGAACAACCAGATTAATGCAATTATATTGTACTACTAGATGCAAACCTCTACAGTTTTAAGAGACTATTATTATTTATTCATCTCTCATTTAATCATGAAGATCTGAACTGAAACTGCATCAAATAATTCCAACATTAATTATCATATTATGGCAGTTATTTTATCTAACCTTGACTATCAGGTATTTAAGGAGCTATAATTATATTCATATATGACTATATCAGTTCTTATCACAATAATATACTATCAGGATTTTTTGCAAACATTTTTATCTGACTGTAACTTACCTATGACAATATAAAAAATGTCACAAGTTAATATATTTGTTTTAGAATTATGAGGCTAAAATGGGAAATAAGAAGGAATAAAATAGAAACTATAAAGAAATATACTAGAGAGTGGTATCTGGTTTTAAATATAATGACTCCTAAGTATTGACGATGTTCAAATATAAATTCAGCTTCTGAATGACCAAATACAACACACACAAAAGAAAATGTATAATTGGTGTGGTAAGACCTTTATTAGATAATGTTTAAATGTAATTAGAAATATGTCTCAGTTTGCACTTTGAAAACTAAAAGGATTAAATAAGTTAATTTAGACTCCTATATAGTTGAAAATATGTAATGAATCTTAGACTTCTCATCTCTTGGGACCTTGGACATCAGCCCCGAGAATCTTCCTTGCTAATATGTCCCATGTGTGGTTTGAGATAGAAGCTCAGAATGAGAAAGTGGGCTCTTCCATATAAAAATCAAGTCTTCCACATGGTCAGTGTTCTTTTATATTCCCAGTCCCTTTGATTGAGGGATTTTTGAAACCAGGGAATATTAACAATTAGGACTGAAAATTTATGTTACTTAGAATTGTATGACAAGTCTCATTATGACCATCATCACTCTTCTATGTTATAAGAAGCTTGTTCTATAAATGTTCACATACCTTCATCATTTTATATATATACACATATCTATCAATAAGTCATAGATGCTTACATAAGTGATTTATGTGTGAGACTCACAAGGAATCCAATAATTTAAAGGTCAGAGGATCAAGTGCCTGATTTGATTAGTCATGCTGACTGACATCCTGCAATGGGAAATTCAGCTGTAGATCCAGAGGAGGCCTATGCCCTTGTTCCAATCCTTCCGTGTAACAGTGGGAAAGTCTTTAACCTCGGTTTCTTAAATGAACATAGAAATACATCCATTATAGTCTGCCTCAAAAGAACATAGGGAGCCAAAACAAGCCAGTAGAAAATTCCATTGCCTGCCTCTTCTCTATTTGGTTTGCTCTATTGCTCATAGAATGACATGCAGAGCTATATATCATTGTTACATGACTTTTCTAAGAGAAGAAACAGGTTCTTCCCTGAAACCATAGTCTGACTTTACTGATTCTTTTGTTCTTTTTCCTTTGGCCTCAGTTCCCTTGATCTGCTTTCTAATTCATAAGGTCTTGGCTCTATACTGCTTGGGTTTAACCACAGTTGAGTTCAGACCTATTTTTATATTTTATCCTGGCAATTTTTATTTTTTTTATATTTGTATAATCAAATAACATTTCCAAGTGTATTACTGTTTCCAGAATAATGATAATAAAGAAAAATGAGATGTGGCAACTACTATGACCTAACAATGACTGTAAATTTCTTATTAATATAAACTAAGACCTAAGGCACACTTGCAGGGGTTGAGAAGGAAGTGAATCACAATAGAGAGCACTGTGGACCCTGGAGCCATACATGTGTGTTGAAGTGTCAGATACATTCACTTATTATGTGAAAATGTGCAACTTCAATCCACATCATAGGGTATTTTATTTGATTTTTTTTCATGTAAAATGCCTAAAGAACTGGTAAAAATCTGAATGGATAATAACTCTTATTGATATTCTTTAGTGTCTTGTCAGAAGTATCATCAGCTCATAACTAATTATAACATTCTCATTCAAAAAGAATTGTAGACAAAGCCCAAGGTACAAAGAATGGTATAATGGAACTCAAAAACTACTTCAGCACATGTAGGTGTCTTTGAAATCATCTATTAAAGTAAACAAAGACACTACAAGTATACACAGGTACCAGCAACATTTACCTGGAGTGAAATTTTGTTGACTTACAGAAACTCAGTAAATTGCATTCACATACACTTGTGCAGAGACGGGGCTTACTTGAAAATCCTGTTGTGTATGCCTCTTTTACATGTCTTGTCCACAATATTGCTTTCATATGACTCAGGGAGTGTTATTGTCCTTTGAAGACACAAAACTAAAATAGGCATATTTCTTGTAACATATGTCCAACAATATCTCTTCAATATCTTATTTTCTATATTGTTTACAGTAACAGTACCAGATCACCAGGGTCAATTTTGTGACTAGTGTAATTATTTACATAACAGAGTAAAAACATATGCTGGAACATAACAGAGTAAAAACATAAACTATACTGGAAATTATCAAAAATATTATTCAATTAAAAACTTAAATAAAATAAATAGTTTCAATTTAAACTACTGTTAAGAGTTTCAAAACAAAAATAATTTAATGTTAAGAGCATTTTTAAGATAGATATGTAACAATAATAAAGGAAAAAACTGTTTAGTTTGAGAGTCAATGAGATATAAACAAGGAGGATAGGAAGGAAAAGGGATGGGGGATGGTTATACATTATATTATGATTTTTAATCATATTTCAAAGAATAGAAGATATACATGTGTTAAAATAATGGAATTTTCCAGTCATTAAAAAAGACTGAACTTATGTTATTCAAAAGAAATTATATGAACTGAAGATAATTGCTAAGCCAATTAAGTTGGTATCAAAAATGATAATATCTTATTTTTTCATTTATATGTCCCATAATGACATAAATATAAAAAGCAAAGCTGTGTATGGGAACCAACATTATCAGTGGGAAACAAGTTGAATGAGGAAGTGAAGGATGAATGGAGAATCAGCACAAATCAAATGATGCATCCCATGAAAACAGCCTTAGATAATCTAGCACAATCAAAGACTTTAACTTCCTTGTATAATAACTCTATATGTGTTCTAGATGAACACAATGCACTGTTCTAATTTCAGGAATTATTTTAAGTATAAGTCCACATAAAGCTATCAGAATATATTAAGCATTTGTTCTGTTATACTGTAAGCAATAAGACAGATCTGTAATTTAGAACTTCCTGTGTGTGTACATATATATATATATATATGTACTTAAAAATCATTTCACATTTTAATATAAAAAGTAATTGAAAATTCTTGCCTTTAGGAAAAATGCCTTCACACAAAAATGATACTATATTTATATGCATATGTAAGTAGTTAATTCAGTGGCAATTAACATGTCTTGTCTCATAATTAATACTGACGTGTACACATATACATATGTAAAATCATCATGCTGCTTTGTTAATATGTCATATATAATACAGTAGCTCATAAAATATATGGTGAGTTTTGATGTATGGAACATGTTCCAATTATGTTTTAGCAAGATGAAAAATTAACAAAATCAGTCTACAACAAAGACTAAATACAAAATTATAATCTTTTTAATCTATAAGTGTTTTGCCCTTAGTTTTCCCAGTTTAGAAACTTTTAGAATAAATATTAAAATACCCTCTATATTTCAGTACAACCCAGGGATATTTAGCTAATTTCTCTTGGTAGTAGCCTCACAAAATTTATGTCTTGAATCTTATTCTGCTTCTTAAAAAAAAAAAAAAAAGATTTTTGATGACAAATATTTCACTTACTTGAGTGTTTTGGTAGAATTTCTAATAATTGAGAATTTTTTCTAATTTTCTGTGGTTGTTTAGAAAACAGAAAAACTACCAAACTTACCATGTTATAATAAACATTTTTAACAAGAATTCCCATTATCTCAGTCTTTCGAAGAAATGGAAGAGCATCCAAATAAATACCTAGAATATAAAAAGCACTTAAAAATCATTTCACACTTTAATAAAAAAAGTAATTGAAAATTCTTGCCTTTAAGAAAAATACTTTCATACAAAAATGACACTACATTTATGTGCATATGTAAGAAGTTAATTTAGTGGAGATTAACATGTTCTGCCTCATTATTAATACTGATACATATTAATAAAATCTTATCAACACTTTTCCCTTTTCAATCAGTAAAGCCTTCCAAAGAGACTTCTATTTAAAAAAGTATAAGGACATCAGTGTGGCTAGGAATCGTGTCAGATAAACCAAAAGCAAAGGCTGTGCTCTCAGTTCTTAGAAACTGATAATGAAGGGTTTTTATGAGAAAAAGATGTCTTCATTTTAAAATGTTTGTGTAGAACTTTTCTAAGACTCTTTTCTTCTTAGCAAAACATATCCCCAAATACAGAAGGTTCTAGAAACTGAGACCTTCCAAGGACTCTGATAAGCAAAAATGAATGTTAGAAAAATATATACCTCAAGATAACAACTAAAGACATACTCTAGATTCAGTAGAGTTCAGTTTTCAGAGACTTTCTGGGTCTAACTCTTCCATTTATATCTATGATTTGTTTGCACCATTGCTATTTTAATAACTGAGCTTATTATAATATTTGGAACAAATTCAAATAAAGTAATCTTTCTTGCACAGATTTCATCCCTTCACTAATCTCTGGAGGTGATAGATTTGGATCTTGCCAATAATGAGTAGCTAACCCCAAGCTAAATTTAAAAACTTATAATTTGAAAAGAAAATTTCCAAAGTGTGAAGTCTGGGAAACTATGAGTTACATATCATGAAATATTTAAATGAAGAAAGTGACTTTTAGAGAAACTAGAACAGGAAGCAATCTTGGATCAGGTATCCAACCATACCCCAGAAAATCATAGTCTTCCTCAGACTATGATAGGCATTATTTCTAAAAAAACTTTAGATACAGTGGTGTGAAGTTGGGAAGTAAGGAGTCTCTTAGAGTTTGCACTTGATGTTTTAATTCTTGGAGAGACAAGCAGTCATAGTTACTTCTAAATATGTATGGAAGATTTTGCTAGTATCCTGGATCAATGTGAAATGGAACCATAATAATGTCATTCTCTTAATTTAATTCTTTAATTTTTGTGCAATATTAGTAAATAACGTTCTACTGGAAATAATCATATTGTAAAAAATAAAAGTGATTATAAGGTTTTCTTTTTTTATTTTTTATTTATTTTTGAATAAAGTCTCATTTTTTTTCCATGTATCCCCTTGTTCAAACTCTCTTCCCCCTCCCATTCCTCCTAGTCACTCTCTCTTCTCCTCATCTCCTTATCTACTTCCCAGAAAGGGCAGGAAGTCCCAAAATTCTAAGGTGACTTAGTTCAGCATCCACTCCAGGCAAGTTCGATTTCCTCATCCTAATATCAAGACTGGGTTAGGTGTTCCTCTGGAGGAAATGGGCTTCAAGGTGCCAGTCCAAGGTTCTTTAGATCCTAGGCTGTTCAGATTACAAGGTTTTCAATGTTATTCCTTATCTCAATGTGTCATCAATTTCAATCAGCTTGTCCTCATATGTTTATTTAAAATTGGATCTGCTGTTTCACAAAGTCTTATTGCAGAATCTCAGCTGTCAAAAGATGGACTCCACTAAATTTGAGCATATTAAAACTTTGTATAACATAGAGCCAAAGAGAAGACCCAGTGGTTAAGAGTGCTTGCTGTTTTTGTAAGTATAAGTTCAGTTTGAGCACACACATGGAAGCTCCACATATGTAACTGTGGTTCCAGGGGATTTGATGCCTGCTTCTAACCTCTGTAGATACTAGGCATGCATGTGGTAAACATTATATATATATATGTATATATATGTGTGTGTGTGTGTGTGTGTGTGTATGCATCCAAACATGTATATGCACACAAAAACACAGAGAATAAAATAATAAATCTTTAACATCTATGTAATAAATGGGGTTTTAATTCCACATGTGGTGATATATTGTGTATCTAATAAAGTTTGCCTGAAAATCAGAGGACAGAGAGAGCCACAATTTCAGCTGTAGAGTTCAGGGAGTGGTGACACACACCTTTAATCCCAGTACTTAAGTAGAAGAGGCAGACAGATTTCTGTGAGTTTAAGACCAAACAGAGTCAAGCAGTAGTAGCACCAACCTTTAATATCAGCACTTGTGATCCCAGGCCTCTGTTCTCCATTCTTGGGAAACAAACACATCTTTAATTCTAGAACTAGGAAGTTTGAACCAGAAAGTGAAATGGCTGGGCAGCAAAATATATAAGACAGGAGGACACATGAGTTTGGCCTTCCCTTTCAGCTGTGTACTCAGAGTTATTCAGTCTGAGGATTCTTGGATCTACTCTCTTCCAGCTAAGATGAGAATTGGCTGTGACATGTTCCTCTGTCTCTCTGATATTTCAGCTTTTCCCCAATACCAGGCTCTGAATTTTTATTATAATACCAAATATAACTGATGCAATATCCACCAATTTCAAAAGTATTACTTGTAAGGTAAAAACATATATATTTTATATGCTTCCTTTTTAATAATTGGTATTAGCAACATCCAATGCAATCAAATGGTTAATTATTATTCAAAACTGGAGAATATATATATATATATATGCTTCATTCTTGTTGTTTCCCAGGTTCAAGGAACTTCAGCTTTCTGCTTTATGTGTATAATTGAAAAGAACTTTCTAAATTAGATGATGCTCATTAGCCCAGTTAATAAATTTTTCTACTTCCATGAACAAATTATATATTAGCAGATTATGTTGTCTGAAATTTCTGCATACTCAATAATTAAGTGATACATTTTCAGTTCTACCAGAGCTTCACTTTGTATATGATATAAAGCACAATTGAACACATGGTCTAGCTATTGGGACAACACAATATAATCTACTCACTCATAATACATTTCATTGAACAAAAGTACAGAGTCTCTTGTGGCTGCTACCATCAAATAGCCAAGAAGTAATTTTGTAAAAAAAAAAATGTTTTACTTCTAAAATGCATAGTAATGATTTTATCAGTTACTATATTTGAGTAAAATTGGCCCTTAAAAGGATAATTATATTATGTAAACTAGTAATACAAAATCTGTCATCACTGCTAAGAAAGACATTATTATTTTTACACTGCAATTATCTAACTCTTGAAAGTCAAACTCTGAACTTTTCTGATGAGCAGCAGGAAGTCCAATGGAATAAGGAAAACCTCTAGACTTCTTTCACTTATATGAGATAGTGCTGTGAAATTATGTGCTGGTACATTGCAAATATTTCTCCCTCCTATTGGTTTAATAAAATGCTGACTGGCCAGGAAGCAGACAGGAAGTGTGGTTAGGGCTACCACACTAATAAAACTCTGAGAAGAAAAAGATTGAGACCAAGACACCAGCAGAAGCAGAGGAAACAATACCAGAATGCAGCTCTGGAAAAAGGTACTAAGCTACTTGGCTAATCATCCGTTAGATTAAGAGTTAAGAGTTAGAAATTTCAGCCTGAGACTAGGTCAATCAGCATAAAATTAATATAAGCTTCTGTTTAATTATTTGGAGCTAAGTAGCAGCAGGGCTGTGAGTTGGTCTGAGCCTTAGGGCTAGGCCAGAAAGGCCAGACCAGAAACTAAATACTACAGGATAAATGGATTGAATTCTATTTACTAATCTAATAAATACATGATTTGTATAAAAGATTTATTGACCAGTGGAAAAATACAAGCTATGATGTGATGTGGATGAAAAAAATGAGTTGAGGAGTATAACTAACTAATAAATGCCAGATTTCCTATATGGTAATCCAGCACTGAATGTAGATATCTGCACTAAGACAGGGACTTTTCTTAGTTTGTTCTGTCGTCCATGCCAGGAATTACATATAGGACATTGAGCATGCTGGGTAAGCACTAGTAACTACTGAATTATAACTCCAGTACAACTATAGTTTCACCTAAAAATTGAAGGATCTAATGTGGCATACCACCAAAAATAACTGAAATTTTCGAATCTATGAATACAAATCTTCACAAAAGTGTTGCTGAATTTTCAGTTTAATCTTTTTTTTATTATCCTGGCATTTTTTCTCTTTTATTCCTTGGCAGTAAAGACTATCATCTCAGTCTAACTACAGGAAATTTAGTAATTAACTAAGTATATGAGGATTTGACAAAGTCATGGCCAATAAATCAGTTTTATAAGGAATGAAAAAGTACTTCTTAAGGCAGACAGGAACAATATCACATGCAAACTTAAGTTAGCAGTAAAAATGGAAAAAAAGGGAAGTAATGTCTCTGATTTAAATAAATTATTTTGATTCCTTATACATTTTAAAAATATTTAAGGCAAAATTAAAAGCATTATGTTAAGTATAACAAATATAGCAATAAAATGCAAAATAATTTTAAAATTCTATGGAACGACTAATTACATTTTCAAGATATTTTAATGTGTATCAATAAGCTGAAACCTGGTAAAAGCCAACTGGAAAATATGCCTTATCATGAGAATAAATATACAAGCTATACTTTCATTAGAAATTTGTTACACTAAGAAGCACAGGTACAGAATCCTGACCAACAGAAACTGTGAGAGTTTTGTGTTAGAGGGTAGATACTTTTTCAACTCATTAAGTATTAGAATGTTTTGTAAGGTAGATATAAGAAAGTTCTATAACTAAGAACCTCTTCATCTCTGGACATAGCCCTTCACTAAATTGACCCTGATTTCTACTACAGTTATTTCACTTCCTGGGCATAGTATTAAACCAACTTCTAATGACTTGCTTTTTCTATAAACTATTGCATCTCCCAGCACTTATCAGAGACACTTCTATTTACAATAGATAGTAATTAACACAGAAACACAGAGCTGGTGAAGGTGCAGAAAATAAGGGACTATAGAGTAGTCAGGCTACCTTTGTAGACTCTAACCTTCTGAAACTGTAAGCAGAGTTAAATGCTTTCTTTTATTCATTGCCTTTGTCATGATGTTCTATCATAGCAATAGAAATGTAACTAAAACATATGGCCAGCACCAGTTGGAATCAAAGGGTATAAAATAAATAAAAGTACATATAAAATATAATACAGATCAGACTAAGTGGTGAGTGTAATATGAAGTTTCTGGCCTGGACTATCGCAAGATCTGGCCCAGCATTTCCAAAGTTCCATAGAAACACACTTATGTTTGTATTAATTTTATGATGATTGACCTATGGCTCAGACATATTGCTATCTAGCTCTTTCATCTGATCTCAATCTATTTTCATTAATCTGTTTAGCCATATGTCTTAGTACTTTTTCTCAGAGTAGCATGGCTGCCTTTTTTCCTCTACTTCTTCTGCTGGCATCTCCACTGGTGTCTCTCTGGCATCTCTGCTGGTGGGTTTTTTGGGGGGTTTTTTTTGTTGTGTGTGTGTGTGTGTGTGTGTGTGTGTGTGTGTGTGTGTGTGTCTCCTTTGCTCTTCCTTTCCCAGAGTTTTCTTAGTCTGGTAACCCTGCCCACACTTCCTGTCTTTCCTGTCTGCCTTCTGGCCAATCAGCTTTTTATTAAACAAACAACAGGGACAAATCCCACTACATTTCTCTTTTTTTTTTCTTTTTAAAACAAGAATCCCAGTCTAATTTCCTTTGTATAGTTTTTTTCACCATTATCTATGATAAAGTGTAACCAACACTGTAAAGACAAACATCTCACACAAGAGACTTAACAGCACAGCTAAAATCTGTAGAACAATTAGCAACAAACTAACCTAGAAGGAGTAGAAGGCAGGAAATAATCTAAATCAGGACTGAAATTAATAAAACTTAAACAAATAGAATAATACACAGAATCAGTGAATCAAAGAGTAGGTTCTATGAGAAAGTCAAGTACATAGACAAACCCTTATCCAAACTAACCAAAAGGCAGAGAGAGAGAGAGAGAGAGAGAGAGAGAGAGAGAGAGAGAGAGAGAGAGAGAGAGAATCCAAATTAACAGGATCAGAAGTGAAAAGAAGAACATAACAGCAGATACCCAGGAAAACCAGAAAATCATTAGGTCATATTTGGAAATCTATATTCCACTCATATGGAAAACCTATAAGAAATGGACAGCTTTCTGTACAGGTACCACATACCAACATTAAATCAAGACCAGGTAAATGACCTAAATAGATCTATAATCTCCAAGGAAATTGAAGCTGTTAGTAAAAGTATCCCAAGCAGTAAAAAGCACAAGGCCAGATGGTTTCAATACAGAATTTTACCAGACAGTCAAAGAACTAATACCAATATTCCTCAAAATGATCCATAAAATAGAAGTAAAAGAAATACTGCAAACTCTTTTTATGAGACTACAGTCACACTGATACCCAATTAACTCAAAGATGCAACAAAGAAATATAATTACAGATCAATCTCCTTATGAACATTGATGCAAAAATACCCAATAAAATGCTGCCAAGGAGAATTTAAAAACATATTTTAAAAAATCAGTTACCTTGATCAAGTAGGCTTTATCCCAGAGATGCAAGAATGGTCCAAAATATTAAAAACTGTGAATGTCATCCATCATATAAACAAACTAAAAGAACAAAACCACATAATCATCTCATTAGATTCTGAAAAAAAATGACAAAATTCAGTACTTCTTCATGATAAAAGTCAAGGAGAAATTGGGAATACAGGATCAAATGCCTAAATATAATAAAGGCAATATACAGCAAAACAACAGTCAATAGCAAACTAAATGGAGAGAAACACAAAGCAATTCCACTAAAATTGAAAACAAGACAAAGCTGCCCTTTCTCCCCATATGTATTCAATATAGTTCTTGGAGTTTTAACTAAAGCAAAAAGAGAACAAAAGAAGATTAAGGGAATGCAAATTGGAAAAAAAGAAAAATTGTATGTATTTGCAAAAGATATAATGGTATACATAAATGACCCCTAAAACTTTACCAGGGAACTCCTACAGCTAATAAACACCTTTAGCAATGTAGCAAGGTACAAGATTAACTCAAAAAAAAAATGATAAATGTGCTGAAAAAAACAAGGGAAAGATTATCCTTTATAATAGTTGAAAATAGCATTAAATATCTTAGGGTAACTCTAACCAAAGAAGGGACACATCTGCTTGACAAAAACTTTAAGTATTAGAAAAGAGAAATTGAAGAAGATATCTGCAAATAGATTCCCATGCTCCTGGATAGGTAGGATCCACATAGTAAAAATAGCAATCTTACCAAAAGTAATCTAAAGATTCAATTCAATCTCCATCAAAACCCCAACACATTGATCCAATCAGTGATTCTACTGATGATAGTTACTAAGAGAGGCAGATGTTTCTCTATTCTTCTCTGATGTTGACTAGCATGCCACATATGATCAACAACCTGGTATTTCTGTTCGTTCTTTGTTACTTTCTTTCTTTCTTTATTTTTTTTATTATGAACAAAGAAGTCACACTTTCTATCCTGTATATCCTTATTCAAGGTCCTTTCCCCCTCCCAACACATCAGGTCATTCTCTCTTCTCCACAACTCCCCATTCCCCCCCAACCCCATCCCCGCCTGGGCAGGCAGCAGGTGGTCCCAAGGTTCCACTGTCCCAATATTGCTTAGTTCAGCCTCCACTCCTGGCAGATCCAGTTTTCTACCTCCAACCTCAAGACTAAGTCAGGTGTTCCTCTAGGGGGAGTGGGATCCAAGGAGTCAGTCCAAGATGTTTCTGATCTCAAGCTGTTCAGTGGTTGTGGTTTGCAGCTTGGACATGCTTTGCTTTTTTCTTGTTTGTTTGTTTGTTTGTTTGTTTGTTTAGAGTCCACAAATGAATAAGTACATCCCCTGCTTATCTTTTTGGGTTTGTGATAGGCAAACAGTTTGTAATTAATATAAGATTCTGAGTAATTATTTTATAAGTGGCTGCAGGACCACAGGTGGGAGAGATTCCTCTGGACCACAGTCCCAGATGGGACAGAAAAACTTCCCTGTACATGTATGTATGTGTATAGAGACAAGGGAGGGACAGATGGAGGCAAGAGGTTATATTTAACGATGGAAGATAATACCCTTGAATGCATTTTCACAGGTGACCACTTCCTAAACATAATACTACTAGCACAGACACTAAGAATAACAATTAATAAATAGGACATTCTGATATTAAAAAGCTAGTGTAAGGCAAAGGACACAGTTAATAAGACAAAATGACAGTCTACAGATTGGGAAAAGACCTTCACCAACCCTCCATCTGACAGAGGACTGATCTTTAAAATGTATAGAGAACCTAAGAAGCTAAAGGCCAAAATTCCGAATAACCAAATCAAAAATGGGGGTCAGAGCTAAAGAAGGAATTCTCAACAGAAGAATTTCAAATGGCTGAAAGACACTTAAAGAATTGCTCAACATCCTTAGTCATCAGAGAAATGCAAACCAAAGCAACTCTGAGATACCATCTTACACCTGTCAGAATGGCTAATATTAAAAACACTAACATTTTTAAGATTTTAAGATTGAAGAGAATGTAGAGCAAGAGGAACACTCCTCCATTGCTGGTGGGAGAATAAACTTGTACAGTCACTGTGGAAAGCAGTATGACAGTTTCTCAGAAAACTGGAAATCAATCTCTTCAATGATTCAGCAATACTACTATTGTTCATATATTCAAAGCAGCATTATTAGTAATTGCCAGAACCTGGAAACAGCCTAGATGCCCCTCAACTGAAGAATGGATTAAGAAATTGTGATACATTCATACAATGGAGTACTACTCAACAGTTAAAAAAACTGGCATCCTAAAATTTTCTGGCAAGTGAATGGATTTAGAGCATATTATCCTGAGTGAGATAACACAGGCCCAGAAAGACTGACATGGTATGTACTCACCAATAAGTGTATTTTAGGCATAAAATAAAGAATATCCAGACTAAACCACAATCTCTAAACAGCTAGATAGCAGAATGAACTTAAGAGAGACATCCTGGGGTTCTACTGGGAAGAAGAAATAGAGGTCTCCTGAGTAAATTGGGATCATAACAGGAAGTGAGCAAGGAGAGGTGGAAACAAATAATGAGAGATGAAGATGGTTAAGTGAGAGAAGCAACAAACAGAAGGAACAAAGAAATAGATGTCTTGATAGAGGGAGCCACTGTGATGTAAAAAAAAAAAAAAAAAAAAAAAAACAAAACACAGGTGCTAAGGAAACCTCCAAGAAAGCATAAGATGTCCCAGGCTAAGCCTTCAAGAAGTAGAGAGGGTGCCTAAACAGGACTTCCCCTATAATCAAATGAATATTCACCCTAATTGTCATTATAGAAACTTTATCCAGCAATGGATAGACGCAGAAGAAGAAATCCACAGCTAAGCACCAGGCAGAGTTTGTGGTCCAGCTGAAGACAGAGAGAGGAGAGTGTATATGAGCAAAGGGATCAGGATAATGAGGAGGAAACTCACAGATATGGCTGACCTGAGCTATTGGGAGCTCACTGACTCTGAAATAATAGCTGAGGAACCTTCATGGAAAAGAACTAAACCTCCCAAAGGCAGATGAGTGTCAAATGGTGTTGGCAGTTTGTGGAGCCTTTTGCAGAGGGATCAGAGAATATTCTTGGTGCATGAGCTGACATCTGTGAGCCCACTCCCTACAGAGGAACAGCTAACTCAGCTCTAATAATGGGATAAGGGACTTGGAACTACCTCAACTGAATATGGCAGACATAACTGATCCACAGTGGGACTTCTTGACATCCTTGGGAAATGGATGGGAATGGGGTGTGAAGACTGAGGGAGGACTGGGAAGGACTGGAAGGAGGGAAGGAAGGAGGAGGAGTAGATATTGAAAAAAACTTTTCAAATAAAGGAATGGCAAAAATAAAATTTAATACAGATAATCAGTCAGTATTAACAATACTTCAATAATTCTAGAAATACATAAGTGATTGTAACTAAAATTTGCAAATGTTTAAACTAAATAGCAAAGAAAGTTTAAAAAGTACAAATACAATTAAGCCAACTCTATGAGAAAATATACAGCCAAGAGACTGCTTTGTTGTTAAAAGGGTTATGGAAATAACATTGTCTCAGCTTTGGACAAACCCTTCACTGAACTGACATCTGATTTCTTCCCTCAGCATCCTCAAGCACTCTGCTGAGTGTGACTGCTCTATTAGAATGAGCTTGTTCTCCTAGGTCTACACGAACAACAAATGGACTCAGCTGCTCCCTTAGAAGTGTCAGTTTCAACATACCATGAAAAAGAGATAATAAGAGATGTGTGAGACCCTACTGACAAAGGTACTTTAGTTACAAATAGTAAATCTGCCCTTAGGTTGTACAAACTAAATAGGACAGAACATGTTTAGCGCATGCCACACCACAGGAAAAGTGCACAGCCCAAACCTCACTGAATTCTCAACTAATAATTTTTTTAAAATGCATTAGCTCAACTATATTCACAGCAGCACTATTCATAGTAGCAAAAACCTGGAAACAACCTAGATGCCCCTCAACTAAGAATGGATTAACAAACTGTGGTACGTCTACACAATGGAGTACTACTCAGCAGTAAAATAAATGATATCATAAAATTTGTAGGCAAATGGATGGATTTGGAGAATATCCTCCTGAACATTGAATCACAAACACAGAAAAATAAGCAGGTGATGTACTCACTTATTAGTGGACTTTAAACAAAAAACAAAGCACACCCAAGATGCAAACCACAACCACTGAACAGCTTGGAATCTGAAACACCTTGGACCGGCACCTTGGAGCCCATTCCCTCCAGAGGAACACCTGACTCAGTCTTGATATTGGTGTGAGGAAAGTGGATCTGCCTGGAGTGGATGCTGAACTAAGCCACCTTGGTACCTTGGAACCTCCAGTCCTTGCTGGGGAGGAGATAAAGAGATGATGAGAAGACAGAGTGACTGGGAAGGATAGGAGAGGGAAGGGAGTTAGAATAAGGGGATACATGGATAAAAAATGAGGCTTTATTCATAATAAAAAAGGGAAAAAATGTGAAAAATGACATTGTATAAATATTTGCCATGCCACTAATTGAGGGTAGTTCAGAGAATATAATAAACAGACAATGATTAAAAAAAAAAAAAGAATTAAGAGTTAGCAAATTATATACCTGGGCCCTAGGCCAATCATTGTAAAACTAATATAGCATATGTCTGATTATTTGTGCCTAAGAGACAGTGGGGCTGAGAGTGGGTACAAACCTCTGGACTAGGCCTGAAAGTCCTGGCCAGAAACCTTTTACCACAGGACACCAAGAGAACATGACCCACTGAGTCAACTAAGCAAGGCTCACAGAGACCGAATCATAAAGCATGTGACCTGCAAGGGTCTGTCCCAGGCTCTCTGTATCTGTTATGGCTGTTGTTGCTGTTGTGGGACTCTGACAGGGGGAGCAGGTGTGTCTCTCTTTGGTCTGGTCTTGCAGATCTTCCTTCTGGTGGGTTACCTTTTCCACCTCAATATGTATTCGAGCTTTCACCATACCTTACTGTATCTAGTTTTGTACCTCTGTAGTGTCTTGGAACCCTGCTCTTTCCTTAGTAGGAAATGAAGGGGAATAAATCTGGGGGAGAGAAAAGGGGGGCTGGGAGCAGGGGAAAGAGGGGAACTATGTTTAAAATATATTGTATGAAAAACTATATTTTCAAAAAATAATATCTCTGCGGAAAAAAATAAAGTAAAATGAAAGGTTTTTAAGGCAGAAAAGTAAATGTGAAATTTTGGGCCATATAACAGGAGATAATAATCAGAATAAAGGCAGCTTCTCAAAGTATAATGTTCAATAACAAATATTTATAATATATGGCAGTGATTTTAGCCACAGAATAAAAATGGCCACTAGAAGGCACTCTGGGACAAGTAATTGTTGAATGGGAAAAAAATCTTGGAGATGAAAAAAAAAAAAGAATTTGTTACTGAAAATACATGGCAATGCTGCCACCTCCCATTATATAGTAAATAGAATATGTACTTAACTTTCTCTGATATGACTTCCAAGTAGTATAATAAGTACTTCAGCACATGATACCATCAAATATTGGTGAAAATGATTGAAATGATTTGTTTTACATTTTAAAGTATGTGGAGCTTCATGGGAAGGGATCACACTGTGTTTCTGTTCATGGACTGGCACTTCAGAGCCCATTCCCTCCAGAGGAACACCTAACCCAGTCTTGATATTAGGATTAGGAAATCGGACTTGCCTGGAGTGGATGCTGAGCTGATCCACCTTGGGACTTCTTACCCTTTCTTGGGAGGGGATGGGAAGGAAGCTGAAGGCTGACTGGGAGGGGCTGGAAAGGGGAAGGGAGGAGAGCAAGGGGATACATGGATTAAAAAAAAAAAGAGTTCATTTTATAAATTAAAAAAAGAAGACCATAAAAGAAAGCAAAAGGACTTGCAAGTATTTGCAAGTTTCAAAATCAAACTCAGGGGTGCATCCCACCTTCTCCAGCAATATTTTCAAAGTAAAAAAAGATCCTGTTAATAATTACATCATTTTGAATGTATGATACTGCCAAGAATTTAGTACATAAAAGTGTGTGTCTCCTAAATCCATAAAGCTATATAAAAATATTTGCAACAACCTTAAGGATATGTCCCACTGTACATGGACTTTGTTCCAAACTTGAGTTGGGGCCAGATTTAAAACAATTGGGCTTTTGTAAAATCCCCGTAACACACATGACACTTCCACATTTCTTGTAACTTAACTGACAAATAATTGCTTATATTCATAGAGCATAATTAACGTTTCAATATGAAGATTATGTCATTGTCACTTGTGTTCCATAATCTCCAAGACTCATCATTTCCTTGTCTTGAAAACATTCAAACTCTCCTGTGCTTCCTATTCTGAAATTTAACTTTATTTTCAGGTGTAGTTAGATAAGTATTTATTATAAAAGAAGCTGTTCTGTGTAATTGCATCACTGTACCCATGAACCCTCCTTACCCTCCTCTGCAAGAGATTTTTTTCAGGTTATGATAACAATTATTTTATTATTTACTTTTCTGATAACAAAATTTTATCATTCAAATATAAGAGAACAGGCTATTTTTGAATTTGTTATTTAATTTAATATAATATGCATTGATTCCATTAATGATGCTGCAAATTACATTTATTTTTATATTAGTGGTGGACTGATGTCTGTTTATAGCACATGGTTTCCCACCAAAATCTGTTGATGAATGCCTAGATTGATTTTATGCTTGGCTATTATGAACAGTCATGCACTAAACATCTAAGTAATATCTCTGTGAAATATAGACTTCAATACTTTTGGCTCTATAGTACTAGTGGGATATAATATATATATATGTATGAGTATAAGTCATTTTTTCACTCTTTTTCTGTTCTTTTATTTTTTGCCAGAATTATTTGGGTTTTTTGTTGTTACTTTTTATTATTATTGAAATTTCTTTTAAATGATGCAGAGAGGAATCAGAGGTGAGTAGATTCCAGCTCCTGGGCCACCTCTCCGAGGCCAGGGTCACACACAAGGGTCTGATCTCATACTCTTGCTAGCAGACATACTCTAGGCTTTAGCTGGGTGGGGCCTCCTCCAGTAACTCCTAAAAGAAGGGACCTCGCATGGCTGGGCCCCACTTCCAGGGCGAACTTCTTCATCAGAGCAGACTGATGACTTTGAATCTCAGACCCGTATCTAGAGTGGAGTCAGAGATTATGCAGACCCCTTGCTCAGTGCAGATAGGAGACACACAAGCCCTCTACTCACAACTGACTAGGAGCTGACTAAGTGTGAACCACTGAAGCGATGGACAAACACCAGTTCAAGAATACATATAACAATATAAAGAACAACAAGGCAACACCAGAAGAAACTGGTGGTTCTACAACACTAAGACCTGAACAGAGTAATGGAAAGGAAACAGAAGAAAACAACAGCAAAAACACCTTTATGAAGATTATAGAAGTCTTAAAAGAGGATATATAAATTCTTTTAAAGAAATAGGAGAATATCATAAAGGGAGAAATTTAATAAACACAGATTCAAATTTAACAATAGTTGGTAATTAGTTTATTCCTAAGTAGGCATATTAGTTAATGAAAATAACTGTTCTCTGTATCTCTTTATTCTAAACTGCATGGAACATACAAAATAAAATCGAAGGCACCTCAAGCCAGCTTAGGCTCAGCTACAGATAACAAAAGCACACTAAGTCACAGCTAATGCTCACGGATGCACTCTGGCCACCACAAATTCCTGCTAAACAACTCTTTCTATAGTCAAACCAGAAGTTGTGTGTGTGTGTGTGTGTGTGTGTGTGTGTGTGTGTGTGTGTTTTAAATCACTTTATTCACCCATCATCTTTCAATAAAATAAGAATGCTTTGGCTTAAAGTCCACTAATGAGTGAGTGGACCTGCTTATCCTTCTGGGTTTGTGAGACCTTGCTCAGGAAGAGATTCTCCAAATCCATCCATTTGCCTGTGAATTTTAGCATATCATTTTTTCTGACTTCTGAGTAGTACTCCATTGTGTAAATGTTGTTTGGTTTTACCTAGGTCCCTGGTCTATATAGTCTCAGGCTCTTGGTTACTCAAGCAATGTCAGGTAACAGCTAATAGCCACATGTGTCTTTCTGGATGTGGGAAATAAGTTCAAGATTATATTTTCTATTTCCATAAATTTTTTAACAGCTAATTCATGCTATGTTGTATAAATGTACCACATTTCTTTATTTATCTGTGAAGGACATCTAGATTGTTTAATTTCTTGCTGTTGTAAATAAAGCAGCAATGGACATAACTGAGCAAGTTTTTCTGTGGTAGAATCCTTTGGGTATATTCATAAGAGTAGTATAAATAGATTTTGGGGTATGTGTTTCCCATCTTCCTGAGGAAACACCACACTCATTTCCATAGCAACTATATGAATTTGTAAGAGTTTGCACTCCCATCAGCAATGAATTGGTTTTCCTTGTACTCCACGTCTTTGTCACCATGATCTGTCACTTGTTTTGTTGATCTTAATCATTCTGATGCCTGTAAAATAAAATCTCAAATTAGTATTGATTTGTATATCCCTAAAATATGCTAAACATTTCTTAAAGCATTTTAACATTTCTCAGCTATTTTAGTTTTCTATTTTGAAAATTATCTGCTTAGAGATCTATATCCTATTTTTAATTTGGTTATTTGTTTTGTAATTATATCCAGATATTTTTAGTTCTTTATATATTTTTGGATATTAGCCCTTCATCAATGTGTAGTAGGTAAAAATCTTTTTCCCTTCTGTATGCTGCCATTTTGTCCAAATGACAGTGTCCTTTGCTGTGCTGAAGCTTTTTAATTTCATAAGGTTTCATTTATTGGTCTTAGTACCTATGCTAACAGTGCTCCATTCAGAAAGGCTTTTTCTGTGCTGATGAGTTCAAGGATATTCTGCATTTTATTTGCTACCTATCTACCATAATTCTATTTAATGCCTGCTGGAAAGAGCAGAGGGAGGGAAGTCTGGAGGGGAAGGTCTGTGGAATCCACTGGAGATGAGTGAAGGGAGCTGGTAGTCTGTTATGAGAGTTGAACATAAGACTGGAGTTTGGAATTAGAGAAATAGTGAAAGATAAAGATTTGCAATTAGTGCACCTGCTTTTTTGGCTGGAGTGACCTGGGCATTCCTTGGGAATGCATGCTGAACTTGGGAGCTTTCTAGGGTCTTTCTCATTTGACTAAACTTGGTATTAATGGAGATATTAAATTCTTTGTTTAGCTAATCCTCAAAATTGTTCAAACTATTGTGAATGAGAATATTTTACTGATTTCTTTTTCATCAAGCTTTGGGTTTTCTTGAGGATTCTTTGGATATTTTAAAAATAGGATCAAGCCCTAGATAAACAGGGATAGTTTGACTTCTTCCTTTCCTATTGTGTCTGTTTCTTTTATTTCAGAAATAAAAGGCAGACATTTTATTTCTTGTGTTATTGATCTAGCTAATATGTCAAAGTATGTTAAGACTGGGAAGAATGAGCATTATTATCTTCCTAACTTTAGAGAAAATTTTGTCCTCCATAGTATAATGTTGGTTGAATATACATATTTTAGGCTGTTCAAGTATGTTCCTTATATTTCTGGGTTCTTTGGAGGATTTTTGATCATCAAAAGACTAAATCTTTGTCAAAGACCTTGACTGAATAAAATGAGGTGATCACATGTTTTCTGTCAGTGCGATTCACATATTTTAGTTATTGTTTTGTAGATATAAAACCATCCTTGAAATCCTGAAATGAAACAAACTTGGTATTGAGGTTAAATAGTCTTAATACATACTCTTGGCCTTGATTTACAAAAATATTATTGAGAAATTTTTTATCTGCATTCATCAAAATTATTACTTTGTGGGGTTTATTGTCTAGTTCATTTTATTTTTATACTTTTAAATATTTTTCATTTTAGATAATTTCTTACATTATTACTCTTTCCACACACATCTCTTCTGCCAATACTTTCTGTGATTCCCTCAACTCCCTCTCAAATGTATGACCTTTTCTTCTTTATGGTTGAATACACATATATGGTTAACCTCTTTCAGTGGAAAAGAAATACAGTTCTTTCACTTTTTTGTTTGTGTTTTTTGAATAGTCTTTTTATGTGTTGTTGAATTTTGTTTGCTAGTATTTTATTGAGAATATTTGCAATTATACTCATCAGGAAGTTCAGATGTAATATTATTTTGCTGTCTTTATCTTTTTTATAAATATACAGGTACTGCAGGCTCATAACAGTTTGGAAGCTTTCCCTACTTTTCTATTTTATAAAATAATTTTAGGTATATTTCCAGCATAAGTGAAGTGTTGGTAGAATGGTGCAGTGAGTGAGTCCACCTAACCAAGAACAATTTTTACATAAGAGATTCTAATTATTGTTTCAGCCTTGTGCCTCTTCTCTTTTACAGCCTTCAATACCCTGATTTTGTCTGCATCTTAGGTTTTTTAAAGTATAATATGGTCTGAGTATTTTCTTTACTTATTCTATGTGGTGTTTTGTAAACCTCTTGTACCTGGATGAGTGTCTCTCGCTCAAGATTTAGACATTTTTTTCTATGATTTTACTGAGAATATTGTATGTGCCTTTGATATGATATTCTTCTCATTCATTTATGTCTGTAACTTAAATATTTGGTCTTTTTATGATGCTCAGGTTTCTCCCACATTTCATTCTTCTAGTTCTTAAATTCCTTATTGAGTGATCCAGTTCTTCTTTGGTATCCAGCCCTGCTGTTTTCTACATGATTCAATATATTGGTGAAGCTTTCCATTGAGCTTTTAATTCTAGTTATCAAGCTCCTCACTTCTATCATTTCAGTTTGCTATTTCTTCAACAACCTATCTCTTCATTGAATTGTATTTTTCTATCTTGAGTTGACTTCCTTATTTCATTTAAGTTTTTTTTGTTTTTGTTCTCTGGGTACATTAATGAGCTGTTTGAACATGGTTATTAATATTTTTTTAAATTCTTTGTCTGCAAGTTTATCCAAATCTTTCTCAGTGAAAGCCATCATATAATTAGTGAATTTTGGAGGGTAGAATTTATTATGGATTTTCTGATGTAAGGTTCTGTTGTTTGTTTACTTACACAGTTAAACTTATAAATCAAGAGTTAGTTTGTCCTTTTATTATTTTTTAAAGTTTTCTTTATATATATTATTTTGTTTCAAAAGGTTTTTTTTCCATGTACACCCCTGCTTGCCCTCCCGTTCCTCCTCCAAATCCCTCCTAGTCCTCTCTCAGCCTTCTCCCACCCCATTCTCCCCATCCATTCCCCAAGGTGGACAAAGAGTCCCAAGGTGGGTCAGTCTGATTATATTCCACAAGATTCTACATATTGCCCAAAGCTTTCAATAGTCATCTACCTTTAGAGGGTTTAGTTACTTTCCCTGAAGATTTTCCAGTGGCTATTCCTGATTCAGTGAGCTCCCAATAGCTTCAATCAGCCATCCCTGTAGGACTCCTCTTCATGATCATGATCCCTTTGCTCATATATACTCTCCTCTCTCTCTCTCTCTCTCTCTCTCTCTCTCTCTCTCTCTCTCTCTCTCTCTCTCTCTCTCTCTCTCTCTCTCCAGGTGGACCAGGAGCTTCATCTGGTGCTTAGCTATGGATCTCTGTTTTTGCCTCTATTCATTGCTGAATGAAGATTCTATAATGCCACTTAGGGTTGTAATTCATTTGATTATAGAGGAAGTCCTGTCTAGATAACCCATCCACTATTGGTTAGTGTCCTAGTTACAAACATTTTGTGGGTTCATGGATGTTTCCCTAGCACCTGGCCTCTTTCCAACCCCACAGTGGCTCCCTCTATTAAGATCTCCATCTCTTTTTTCTCCCTCTTTGTTGTTCCTCTCACCCAACCATCTCCTTCTCTCATGATTTGTTCCTACCTCTCCTTGGTTGCTACCTGTTATGATTCCAATTTACTCAGGTGTTCTTCTCTATTTTCTCTTCCCAAAGGGAATCCCTGGATATCTCTCTTAAGTTTCTTCTGACTCCAGGCTGCTCAGGGGTTGTGGTTTGTATCCTGGATATTCTTTGCTCTTTGACTAAAATCCACTTAGAAGTGAGTACATTCTATGTATATATTTCTGGGCCTGCGTTACCTCAGTCAGGTGAATATTCTCCAAATCCATCCATTTGTCTGCAAATTTTAGAATGTCATTTTCTTTTACTGCTGAGTATTTTCCATTGTGTAAATGTACTACTATTTGTTAATCCATTCTTCAGTTGAGGGATATCTAGGTTGTTTCCAGGGTCTGTTTTTATTTAAATCTCCTTTGAGTAGAAGTTTTTACTTATTCATAGTATGGGTAAGATAATATTTTCCTCCATGAAATTGATTTTTATGGCAAAGTGTCTATCCTTAGGGATTTTTTGTTGAACATGAAGTACAGGCTTGAGTCAATTTGGATTTCCTCTTTGGATCTGTAGTGTTTGAACTGGGGTTCCCTGTTCATATGGAATTTGCTCTAGGATTGTGTAGGCTTCTTTTGTGAGTTCATATCTTCTGCCATTTGGTCTGTGAAACTCTTCAATGCCTGTGGAATTTACCCTGGATCAATACCCTGAATTGTAGCTTCTGTTGCTGGGCACTGAGCACTGTGAGACCTGATTGAGAATTCAATTCTTTAAACATCTCTGGAATACTTATCAAGTTAAAACTTTAGGCTCTTTACACTTTGGTCAAATGAAAGAGTAAATGTAAATTAATGATGTGTTTTGAGTGCAGAAAAGACATGGAATTACATGAAATTAAATATTCCTTTAGAATGTTGTTTAGAAAGAGCATTCCTTTGAACATTTGATATCCCAAAAACATCCACTGGCCAAGAATATTTTGACAACACAAAATGGCTTGAGGTATCACCAATTCAACACTCTTATCATAGGAAAAGACAAGCACACAGGAGGAGAGGGGAGCTGTACATATCACCGAATGGTTATTAAATAGGCCAAGCCAAAACAGAGATAAACAGAATAGACACAGATATGGACTGTTCTAAAACCTCACCCTCATCAAGGCTCTGAGTTTATAAATTCTGAGATTATCCTGTCCATTGCTAGAGTCTTGGGTTGTAGAGAGTAGTCTTCAGTCTCTCTAGAAATGGATGAAGAGCATTTTACAAAGAGGCACACAAGGATGATGATAATTAAATAACTTTAGCAATGTACACAGTCTAGAAAGATCAATGTCCCTCAAAAGTACACTTGTCTGACTAGGCCCTCTGGATGAGGATGACAGTTGTGTGGCTTGACCAGTTTGTGGGGCCTCTGGCCATGGGACCAGGATCTATCCCTAGTGCATTAACTAGCTTTTGAAGCCCATTTCCTACAGTTGGATTTTTTCTCAGCCTTGATACAGTGGGGAGAGACATGGTCCTGACTCAACTTAATATGCCAGACTTTGTTGACTCCCCATGGGAGGACTTATCCTCTTTGAAGGGTAGATAGGGGTAGGGTGGGGAAAGCTGGGGTCATGACTCGGAGGAGAGGAGCAGAAAACGTGAACTGTGGTAGGTATGTAAAAAAAAATCTTTAAAATAAAATAAAATGTCAAGAAAAGATTGTGATTGTCAGGGCTAGCAAAGATCAAGAATCCATAGGGGCCTGCCCTAAGTCCTGGCTCAGTAGCTTGGTGTTCTTATAGAATTTCTAACAATTGGAGTAGGGCTATTATTGTGACCATTTCCTCCTTCTGGGTTACCTAATCCAATCTTGATGTGATGGTATGTATGGTCTTATGGTAGCTTGATATGCTGTATTTGGTTGATGTTCCTGGAATGCCTGCTCTTTTCTGAGGGGAGAGAGAGACATGATGAACCTAGTGGGGGGGGAGGAAAATTGGTGAAGACTCAGGGGACAAAGGGAGAGAAAACTGCAGTTGTGATACAATATATGAGAGAAGTATAAAATAAGAAAAAATATGCTTGTCTATTCAATTGTGAATAATGAACCACAAGTATAATGAGAACCACTATTCTCCTGCCATAGAAGTGAACAGGAAATAGCAGATTCTTTTTTGTCTTCAGAGCAGGTGGTGACATAGGAAAGTCATATAAATGAAATGAAATATAATGGAGAAGCTAAGAAAATAATTAAGAAAATCTTAATTCTCCATTAGCTTTTCAAAATATATAAAGAGAACAATGTGATGGAGGTTGGTATATTATTCTGATAAGTAAATAAAGATAATAAAAGAAAAGTAAACTACAATTGCCTAGGAAAAGAGAACCAAAAAACTTAATAAAAGATTCAGTAGTTTATAAAAGTTATTGTGTACCATAACTAAACAGAATTTATTCCAGCAGTGAAGGTTGTTTTACTATATGAAAATTAGTCAATGCAATACACCCTTTTAATAAACAAAAAAACTCAGAGATTAGTAACTATGACAGTCATGGCAGTTCTTGTTTTGCTAGTAATAGTTTGCTATTAATAGTGGTTCTTTATCTACAGCCATATGTGTAATGACAATAGCTATTTAAATTTTATGACAGATGATTTAAACAATATCCTGTCCTTGAGAATGCGGAGTAATTGCAAGCATGTATTTTTAGGGTGTCAGGAAATTTTAGTCATGTAAATCTTCACAGTTCTGAGGATATCATGCATGATGAAATTTGGAGTTGTGAGGGAATATGTGTGTCTAAGAAGGCTTCTATTTTCTCAGTCCAGCCAAGAGAGGGAGAAGATATTACAAGAGCAAAGAGGCTAAGAACATGATGAGGAAACCCACAGAGACAGCTGACCTGAGCTATTGGGATCTCACTGACTGTGGACTCATGGACTGCATGGGACCTCTGAACATGGATGATAGTTGTGTGGCTTCGGCAGTTTGTGGAAGCTCTGGTAGTGAGAGTAGGATTTATTCCTAGTGCATGAACTGGCTTTTTGGAGCCCAATCTCTATATAGAGATACTTTTCTCTGCCTTGATACAGTGGGGAGTGACTTGGTCCTGCCTCAACTTGATATGCCAGTCTGTATTGACTCCCCATGGGAGGACTTAACCTCTCTGAGGAGTGGATGAGGGAGTGAGGTGGGGGGAAGTAGGGAGTGACTGGGAAGAGGGGAGGGAGGGAGAACAGTGTTTGGCATGTTAAAGAAAACCCTTTTAAATAAAAAAATGAAACAAAAGATTCATGTCAAAAAAAGAGGACAGCCTTCTATCTTTGAAAAGCCATGTAGGTCTGTAGACAACTAAATACTGTGCCAATGGAAAGGCAGAAAATCAGGAAGGATTTTTGGTTTCTACATGGGGAAAGTTGACACTAGGATTCTACCTTTTGTTTAGCTTCTAGTTCTAGACAACAAGCACATCTACTGAAAGTGTGTCAGTTTCCAAATTTCATCCCTTTGGACAGAATGAATCCTGTTATATTCTAGTACAATTCAAGCATTAAATACCTCTTTTTTTTTACAAGACCTCACAAGGACAAAACTTCCCTGGAGACACAACCTGAACAAAACCCCAGGTTGTTATCCACACAGTGAGGAAAGTCATTCATATCCCAGTTGGTGATTCTCCAGAGATTATGACATACACACTTCATCACCTCCTATCCAGGACCAGAGATATAGGCTAATGATGAATTAGTTTCAACTCCAGGGGGAGAAAACCTAATCAGTGAGTTGTTTATAAATAAATAGTTCAAAATATCTGTTCCTAATATAAAATCTTCAAAACTCATAAATAATTAATTTCTGTGGGGACAAAGACAAGACAGATTCATCCATTAATAACATCGTCAGTAGCCTTTCCATACACAATGATTCTACAAGTTGTTTGTTTTTATTTTACTGACCAAATAAGGGGTTAGAAATATTTGTGTATCTTGTTCTCTTGTTTTTTATAACAGAAAATCAAAAGATTCTCTCTATTTCCCCAGGACTGTCTTTTTTCTTTTTCTTTTCTATTCATTTTTATAAGAATTGCAAAGACATCAGAGGTTCGTAAGTACTAGTTAGATTCATTTGAGGTAGTCTTCTGTGTCATTTGACAGTCTCTGTTTCCTGAAGTATCATTTAATCATTATGGATTTAGGGTGCATACATTACCTGAAATTTTGCATGCAATGATTACTCTGTGTTTCTGAACACAATGGGCATTCTCAACTGTAGCAGCCACCAAGGTAGGTTACCCAGAATTCTGATATTTTAAGCTAGTTTATCATATTTTTATCCTCTCCCTGGAAGAAGCTTGCAATTAAAATAATTGAAGCATTACATTTGAACACCTTCAGGTGACTCAGGAGATCATGTACCAATATTTGATCCCCTAACTATACATACAGGTAAATATAAAGATACAATTAATGGAATCTACATTTCATACATAGGGTACAAAGAGAATGAAGTAGCAGCATGGACCATAGAACATTTCTTTCTATATATGACATGTGATCTACACATAGAAGTCTGTGTAATTTATTAGTTTATACAAATCCATACATATTCCTTTTTAGTGGCATTTTCTACTTTGCTTTTATTCATTTTTTATTTATTTTATATTTTGACCAGTTTCTCTCCCTCCTCTCCTCCAATTCCTTACTCTCACCTCCCTTTTCAACCTCCCCCATCCTCCACTTCTCCATCTCCATTCAGAAAGAGGCAAGCCTCCCATTGAAATCAATAAAAAATCTTTGAGGATGGCTGAGGGGGAAATCTTACTATATATCAGTAGAAGTAGACAAAGAACACAACTGAGAATATTAAAATATTCATTGAAAGTAGAACTGTGACAGATGTGTGGCCTTCCCAGTCATGAAGACAGGTCAAAATGGGAGGAAGAACTCTTTTGAACTCTCTTTGCATAAGACTCCTTTCAACTCTGAATCAAATATCCAAAGGCTAATGTATTAAAAATTCTATGAGAGAGAAGTGTATACTTTCAACCATGAATGGAAATCTGTACTAAAATTTGGGATCAATGACACCTTTAATGTTGATCTTGTAGAAAATTCTTTTATGTTGAAATAACTAGGCTATTGTGTTTCTTCTACAGTGGCTAAAGTCTTAACTATACAGCAGAATTTGTGTTTTAAAACTGAGCTTTTTTTAAACAATCAAGATAGCTATTGATAAATATAAAGTAGAAGTTAAGATTTATCCTTTAGGGCTATTATTTCCTTGTATAAAGTTATGTTGTATTATCTTATAAAAGGTGAGATGCAGAAGCAGAAAATGTCAATGTTAAAGTTTAGCAGTCCCAGAATGTTCTTGTTTCTGTCACTGACATTGGTTGCTTGAATTTCACCTGTCTGGCCCTTGGTTCTTCAACCTTAAAGTATGTGTAAATTCACAAAAAACAAGGTAATTAGAAATTTTAATATGCAACTCTACAGATTTGCAGACTGAAGACCTAAACTCATTACCATCTGGCTTTGTTTTGTAGCTTAGAAGACGGTAGAGGTTCTCTGTGACCACAGCTTGTGTCTTTACGGTACTAGCTCACTTCTATAAGTTTTGGCAATGCTGACCCTCAAAGTAAACTGATATGTATTGGAGACACAGGCTCAAGAAAAAGCTCAAGAGCTAGAGACAAACATCCTGGATTTGGATTCAGACTCCACTATATTTTATAACTGGAACTTTAGGTAAGTTTTTTTATCTTCCAACCACAGTCTTCTTTTCTTTAAATTCCAAACTTAAAGGTGTCTAAACCTTTTGATACTGTTGAGAAGAAATGGTACGACACACAAATCACTTAATAGAGTGCCAAGTGTTCAATGTATGGATGTTCCACAGAAAACTTTGCATGGCATGTATCTCAGCTGAAAAGCAGAGCACAGCAAAAGGTTCATGCCCAAATATCTGAGCACAGAAATTGAAATAAGTGACCAGGTTTCTCAGTGAGAGATGAGGTTGTTCATTTATGTTGTTGCCTCACCGTTGCATTATTGCTTTTTATGGAAAAAAATGAAATGAATTCTGCTTCATTTTTCAGAGTAAACTTATTGGCTACTTGTGTCAATTGTTGACTAATGATATTGGTTAAAACTAGAGAATAAATAGACACTACTGGGTAATTTATTAGTCTGTAAACCAGGGCAAGAAATAAAAATCATTTATTTCTTTAACCAACCTTTGTGCCCTAGAGATATCAGTTTTGACATAAGGCTGAGTTGCTCAGTTTGTCTTTGTATCGGAATAATGTGAGGGGAAAGAAGGTATCTGAATACTTTAAAAGAATAAAAGTATATTTAGATTATTTAAAAAGTTTCAGAAAATAGAGCTATTAATTAAAGTAATGATAGGTGAGTCATGTTTTGAGTGTGATAATTAATTTTAATCATGAAATATGATTATAGCATATGCATTCTAGAGTTTAGGAAAACATATTAGTCTATTGTTGGTTCTTTAAATGATTAACTTCTCTAGAGAAGATATGGAAATTATAAATGCATTTTATTTAATTCTCAGGGGTTCTTGTTTCTGAAAGGATTCTGATACTTTGGGCTATTTAGAAGGGAGGCTATGATCTCAGGCTTAGAGCTATAAGGTCATAGTGATAATGAAATATTCATGGAATCACAGGAAACAATTTCTCTTTTCCATGGTTTTAAATATGTATCACACTCACATGAGATGGAAACATATTTCTTTGTGTTGGAAACACACAAAAATTTGTAATAAATCTGAAGTCCAGGAATAATGCAAGATTTATTAATAACAAATAAGTATTAAATATTATTAGATTGATATGCTCATTCTTCATCAAACAAATAAAATCTATTTTATATTAAGTAGCTTCTGGTTGATTTTCCACAGTAGATTATTGGCCTTTTATGTCAATTGTTGATTGATGATTTTAGTGAAAACTAGAGAACAAATTTAGCTAGTACAATAAAGATGACATCAGTACATTATAAAAAAGTTACAGCTTCTAAGCACTATTGGGACAGTGGGACCTTGGGACTGCCTGCAGCCTGCCCAGGGAGGGGATGGGGAGTTGTGGAGAAGAGAGAATGACCTGATGTGGTGGGAGGGGGAAGGGACCTTGAATAAGGATATACAGGATAGAAAGTGTGACTTATTTGTTCATAATAAAAAAAAGTTACAGTCTAACATCCACATGGCAGAAAAAGACATAATTTGTCTTTTGAGGTCTGGGTTACATTTTTTGAGTGTTTGCTTATTTGTTGCCTTTTGGTTTTGACTTTGTTCTTTATTTAGGAGAATATAAGGTTTATGATTTGGGAGGGGAAGATGACCTTGTTGGAGTTGAGGAAAGGAAAAAAAATGATCAAAATATATTATATAAGAAAAAAGTTGACATTTATAATAATGACAGGTATTCTGGGGACATTAATGGAGATCTCTCTGTTCTAATCTTCAAGGCACTTTGTAAATTGGTAATTGCAATTTTATAAGCATATTATATTGCTTGAATCATATTAAAATATTTCCTATGTTAGCATGTTATAATTAACTCTGCTCATATCTCATACTTTACTCAACTTAAATGTTCAAGTATTCAGTTACAAGTCTCTAAGAAACACAGAAATTATACTTATTTTATAATCCTAAAATTAGTAATGAAATCTGAAGAAATTTAGGAAATGATTAAAATTAAAAGAGATAAAGGTAGCCAGGCAGTGACTGTGTATGCCTTTTATCCCCTAGGAAAGAAAAGGAAGGTAGATCTCTGTAAGTTCAAAAGGAGCTCAGTCTAGAAAACCAATTCCAGGATGACCTGTTACAGAAAAACCTTGTCTCAAACAACCAAACAACCCATTATCTCAGATCTGAGCTAAATATACTAAATATGTAAATTTATTATTTTTACAACTTATGGAACAATGTGTGTGATATTTCAATATATACATATATGTATATATATGCATATATATGGTATGTACTGATAAAATGAGTGTCTTCTTTCCCACTCTCCTTATCAGCTAGCTATACTGTAGAATGCACAGTGATATCTGTATAGTTGGCAGTGTTTGGAAGCATACTAAGTTTCATTCTCATGTTTTAGGAATCACTGTTCTCCCTTTATATTAATTTATTTCACTTAACATAGTGTCTTTCAGTGTATCTATTTTAGTAAGGATGTAAAGAAAAGGGAACTCATAAATATGGATAAATATTCTTGATATTGAGTCTATAAACAACTTGATATAAAAGATCTCATTTTAATTTTATTCTTAAAATAAGTGTTAAAACATGAAGTCTTTGAATATTGATTTTATAATCATTGTCACTAACTTTTGCCTCTGGTATTTTATGGTTTAAATTCATATTTCTAATTCTAAAATTATTACTTTAATGATTACCTAATTCTGGACAAAAATCAAATTTGTAATTGCTACTTCCTAGGAATGTGATTTCTTTCTTCTTGATGTTCTATATCTTATGAGAGTATGACTGAGGAGGTTAATAAAATAAAAGACTAGAAAAGCCAAATAAGGAAAGATTTGAGATTTCTATTTCTACAAAGTTTGGGGAAACAAGACTTCATCTTTGAAACAATAGAATGATGAAGATACAAAATTATTTTGATTCTTTTTCCTAAAGGTAAAACTAATGCTTCTAGTTCAAAAACTAATAAACCACACTACACAGATGGAGAATAAAAGGAACGTGACTGAATTCATCTTGATAGGTCTCACACAGAACCCCCAAATGCAGAAAGTAGTGTTTGTGACATTTTTGGTTCTGTACATGGTAACAATTTCAGGCAACCTGCTCATTGTAGTCACCATCATCAACAGCCAGGCTCTGAGTTCCCCCATGTACTTCTTCTTGAGCCAGCTTTCCTTGATAGATACGATTTACACTTCGTCTTCAGCACCAAAGCTGATTGTGGACTCCATTCAAGAGAACAAAGTCATCTCTTTTAATGGATGCATGGCACAAGTCTATGCAGAGCACATTTTTGGTGCTACTGAGATAATCCTTTTGACAGTGATGGCCTATGACCGCTATGTGGCCATCTGCAAACCTCTGCACTACATGACCATCATGAGTCACAAGCTATGCATTCTCTTAGTGGGAGTGGCCTGGACTGGAGGGTTTCTCCATGCAACTATTCAGATCCTCTTTACAGTCTGGCTGCCCTTTTGTGGCCCCAACATCATAGATCATTTTATGTGTGACTTGTACCCATTGCTGGAACTTGTCTGCATGGACACGCACACCCTTGGAATTTTCGTTGCTGCCAACAGTGGGTTCATCTGCCTATTTACCTTCCTTCTCTTGATGGGATCCTATGTGATTATCTTGCGATCTCTAAAGAACTACAGCTTGGAGGGCAGGCGCAAAGCCATCTCCACTTGTGTGTCTCACATCACAGTAGTGTTTTTGTCCTTTATTCCTTGCATATTTGTGTATCTACGTCCAGTGACCACTTTGCCAATTGATAAAGCAGTTGCTGTCTTTTATACTATGGTGGCTCCTCTATTGAATCCTTTAATCTATACCCTCAGGAATTCTGAGGTAAAGAATGCAATAAGGAAGCTCTGTAGGAAAAAACACGTCAATTTAGATAACAATTAAACAGGATCTTTGAACATTACATATATAGCTAATTCATTAAATTACTTTTAACTTTTTATCTATAGACGGGAATGTCAAGGATAATGCAGAATTGGATATCACTTGGAGATATTTACTTGAACAGATGTTTGAACTAGAGCAGTAGTGCACATATTTTCTCTTTTCTCATACCTTTATCATCATAACTAAATGTCTTTTTTAGATTTATCTATCATTTATTTATTTATTTAATGAGCATATGTGTGTGTGTGTGTGTGTGTGTGTGTGTGTGTGTGTATGCACTGGATGAGCAAGGAGGTTGTTGGAGGATAGACAAACCTTGGAATGCCCCTGGAACTGGAGTTATAGAGTGTTTGAGCTACTCATCATGAGTTACGGGTAGTAAACCCTCATCTTCTATGAGAAGAAAAAGTGTCCTTAATTAATGAAGCATTTATTCATCCACAAATGTTTGCTTTTTACTCAATAAATATAATGTAACTATATAAAATATCCATGTCCTAAAAAATCTAGAATTTTAGGTTAATATTAAAAATAATACTATCTAATTTTAAGATATTGCTTATTGTATATGAGAAAACATGTTTAATTATATCCCTTTACTTTAGACTTCATATACATGCTTAATGGATTTTATTATTTATTAAATATCAGTTGTACAGAAAAAAGATACTCTCATCTAATGCCTACAAGGTTAACATTGTTCCATATTTTCTACTTTAGGATCCAACTACACACCAGACAATAAAAAAGAACAAATTAAGTCAATTCTTTGATTTAAAAGTGAAGTTTACACATAATGAATAGTTTTATTAGGGGATTAACAATTCAATATTATAAGATGAGTATCTAACAAAGCTACATATTTTGAAAGTAAGTTCTTCCCTGAACATGGAACTCTAATATTTTGGAAATAAATAGTTGCTGCCCATCAAATGGTGAAAACATTGACTATATTTTCTTGAGCCAGGACTAGTTTACAGTAGCAAGTCAGAAGCTGATACTTAAAAAATTATTTTGTGATTGCTAGGTATGTGTGAGCCTTCCACTATAATACTGGTCACTTACAGATGTATATGAGCCTTTCAGTAGGATTTTGAAGACTGATTAAAAAAAAAAAAAGAACTATGTCCTGGGTTGACAGACAGACTGTTACAAGTGTACCAATAATGATAGTACATGCTTAGGCTAGCGCACATAGACAGAGAACATGGTTGACATGAATGGAAGAACAAAAGGTAAGTCTTTTTGAGTCAAAAAAAGAAGTATAGATGAATATGATCAAAATATAGTCTATGTATATGCAAAATTCTCGAAGAATTAATAAGATATATGGATTTGTGGGCATTACAAATTAGAACAGGTAGATAACAAAAAATTAAATTGTAATTAGGAAAGTATTAAAATTACATATTCAGGAGTGCATTTAATTGAAGAGTAGAAATCTGGTAATATGTGTACATTTATTAATATAAAGTAAATAAACTGTACTGGAGGATATAAAACATTTATGAGTTTCATTGAAGGTAGCATGCATAAATAAGATACCCCTTGTTCATAAATTATAAGTTAATAGTATTAAAATGTCCTACCCTTGCTGGGGAGGAGATAAAGAGATGGGGAGAAGAGACAGTAACTGGGAGGGGCAGGAGGGGGAAGGGGGTTTGAACAAAGGGATACATGGATAAAAAATATAACTTTATTCATAATGAAAAAAATAAAATCTTCATACTATGCAAACCAAGTCTTTTTCCTAGATAAATGTGGTTACTAGGAATGCTGATGCATGTGAATGACAGGGTGACCTAAGTCCCATGTGTAGGTTCTTGTACAGTTTCTCTATTCACTCATTTTACAGAAAGTTAGGGTTTTAACAGTATTAAGCCTTCTCTGGAAAGTCACTATAGCCTGATATCTAGAAAAATGATGCCACAAAACTTAGCACAGTCATTTTACTCACTTATTTTCAAAGAGCTAAATAGCAAGTGCTCCATAAATTTATGTAGCAATTGATGTGTATAAACATTACATAAAGATGACAACAGGCAAAATAACATACACATTACCAGTCCTGATGTAGACTGGACTCTCCAGAGCTTGTTCACGCTACTCATCTGTGGGTCTTACACTAGGTAGGATCTGATCTCTTCACTGGTTCTTCAACCTCTCCTTCCAGCTGCTGCTCAGCTATGTGCCTCTGTAGTTTCCTCTTCTGTCTTTTGGTGCACACATGGGCTTTGAATCAGCATAGCATTGGTATTAGATGTTCCCTCTTTGCCAGTTGTTTTATGTTGAGAAAACAAGAGCTAGTACTTTAAAAGTTTGCTGTGATTCTGCAATCACCAATTCTTTGGATTTAACTAGGAAACTTTTATTTTTAACTTGGTTACTTATTGTGTTACATTTAATGGTGTGTGTGTGTGTGTGTGTATGTGTGTGTGTATGTGTAAGTTTTAACATTTTAAAAGAGATTTGGGTTTTTTTGAAAATTGAAAACTACTATTTTATTATCCTGAGATTAAGTTATATTTGTTTCAATAGTGTTTTAAACTAAATAAAATATAATAAGATAAAGCAAAAACCATCATATCAAAGTTAGACAAGACAAACCAATAGAAGGAAAAAAGCCCCCAAGAGAAGGCAGAAAAACCAGAGACCCACTTGTTCACATATACAGGAGTTTGATAAAAGTACTAAAATGAAAGCTATAATATATACATAGATGACCTGGTGTAGACCCATGAGCTTGCTCTTTTAATCTCTGTGAGTTCATATGAGCTTTGCTCAGTTGCTTTAGAGCGCCTTGTTCTCCTTGTGTTCTCCATTCCTTTCGGCCCCACACTCTTTCCGCCTTCTGTTCCACTGAGCTAACCATGATCAAATAGCTTCATCCCAGAGATGCAGGGATGGTTCAATATATGAAAACCAATAAATGCAATCAACCATATAAGCAAACTGAAAGAAAAGTCTCTTAATCATCTCTTTAGATATCAAAAAAAAGTCTTTTACAAAATCTAACACCACTTCATGATAAAAGTACAGGGGAGTTTAGGGATACAAAAAACATACCTCAACATAATAAGGGTAGTTTACAGCAAGCCCATAGTCAACACAAACTTAAATGGAGATACACTCAAAGAAATTCCACTAAGATCAGAAAAAAAGGCAAGGTTGTACTCTCTCCATCTTTATTCAATATAGTACTTACAAGTCATAGATAGAGCAATAGACAATCAAAGGAGATCAGAGTAATACAAATTAGAAGGGGAGAAGTCAAAGTACCTTCATTTGCACAAGATATGACAACATACATACATGACCCTAAAAATTCCACAGTACTCTTGCAACTTACAAACACCTTCAGAAAAGTATATGGGTACAGAATTAACTCACAAAATCCAGCAACCCTCCTATACACAAATGACAAACTGAGAAAGAAATAAAGGAAATAATACCTCTCTAAATAGTCTTAAATATAAAATATCTTGGAGTAACTCTAACCAAGCAACTCAAAGACTTGCATAATTAAAAACCTCAGGTCTTTGAAGAAAGATATCAGAATATAAAAAGCTCTTCCTGCTCATCAATTATTAAGATTAACATAGTAAAAATGGCCATCCTACCAAAAACAATCTATAGGTTCAATTCAATTCTGGTGAAAATCCCAACACAATTCTTTATACACTTTGAAAGGATAATTCTCAAATCTTAGAATTTTTAATATGTGGAGAAATTAATTAATATACTCTAGATTTTCCAAACTGCTATTGTGTGTTTGTTTATTAAAATTCTTCAAAGGTGTTTTTATTTCTCAGGTAATATTATTGCTCCTGTTTTTTCACCTAACTGGTATTATTTATTTGAATATCATTGTTTTTTATTTGTTTTTCTAAACTTTACATATATTAAATGTTTTATAATTTGTATGCTCATTTTAAGAATTTATGCCCTGATACCAGTTGATTTATCACTATTCTATTTGTTCTTATTTTTTTAGTTCCCTGAGCTGTATTATTATATTATTTGCCTTAAATAGCTGTAGTTTGGGGACATAAATGTTTATTAATAAAACCTTGTCTCTCAGTGCTTTTTTCTCTATTCTTTAATATTAGTATGCTATGCTTCAACTTTTTAAGACAGGGTCTCTACATAGCCCTGGATGAGCTAGAACTCACTGTGCAGAACAGGCTGGCCTCAAACTCACAGAGATCCATCTGCCTCTGCCTTCTGAGAATTGGGATTGAAAGTGTGTGCCACCAAGCCTGGTTTCTGTGTCTCAATTTTTATATTTACATTTAAATCTCTATTAACTTCTTTATTCATCCATTGACTATTTCTGAACATATTGTTTATTTTTCTGTATATTTGAAATTTCATAAGCTCATTTGTATATCATTTATATATCATATTTTCTGTGACCAGAGAAGATACAGTGAGTTCATTTTGACTTTGTTGTTAATTTTTTGAGAGTTGATCACAGGATAAAACAATTTCTATTCTAAAAAATGTTCTACATGCTGATAAAAATATCTATTCTGTAGCTATGGGAAGAAATATTCTGCAAATGTGCGATAAGTCTATTTGGTATGTGTTGTGTCTAAATTTTAGTATTTCTTTGTTTGTTTGTTTGTTTTTTATTTATTTGATCTTTCCAGTGATTAAAGTGAAATATTCAGTTCCTCAACTATTATTCGTTGATTTTTTTACCTTAGATATATTATTTGCTTTATATATTTGATGCTCTTGTGTTGAATATATATATATTTTCAAATACAATAACCTCTGTAGGACTGGTCATTTTATCATTATATTATTACCCTCTTTGTCTCTCTTCACAATTTTGTTTTCAGATGTGTCTTATCTGAAATAAATATAGGTTTTCCTGCATGATTTTTTTAATTTTTATTTATTATATTACATATTTTTCAGAAAATGTTTTAAATAAAAACACCATTTTGCCTCTAAACAATTGAATTGGGTAAAGTTATTCATTAAGACAATGAGACTGGCATTAATAACATGGATTAATAGTAAACAGCAGTGCTCTGATCCTAAGCCCCTTGTGCTCACATTCACAGACTTGAAATGGCTATTCATAGCCCTACTTACAAGCTTGTAGCAGTTTGTCACACTGAAAGCATAAGGGATAGTTTACATGAAGGAGAGAAATAGCACTTAGAGTTGATAAGCCAGATCTTCAAAGCATGCTTACAATTCACAAAAAAAAAAAATATATATATATTTTTAGAACTATTGTCTTTTAAGAGAAAGGAATTATTTTAATATAATATGAATGTATAAATCTCAACACTGTAACACTAAAACATTTGTATATTTTCCATGGTCATTTTAAAGTATTCTTATTTTTGAGATTATAATTACAACTCGCTCTCCACTTCTCTTTTCTTTCTCCAAACTGTCCCAAGACTCCTTTCCCTCTTTCAAATTTATAGCCTCTGTTCTATTAATTGTTGTTATATGCATATATGGATATGTATATCCATACACATTTCTAAACCTAAATTGTTCATTTTGTATGTTTCTTGTATGTATATTTTCAGGATAGACTATTTGATATTGGATAACCAATTGGTGTGCTCTTCCCTGGGGAAACAAATTGTCCTCACTCTCAGAATTTTCCAGTTGCTTGTAGTTCTTTGTACGGGGCTCAGTCTGGAAGGTCTTTTCCTCATTTACTGTGAGACTATGTTTCCTAGTAATGTGTAAACACCTATAAAGTCTCAAGGTCACTTAAAGAGCACAATGTACCTCCTCTTCATGTAAGCCTTCATGTAATGTTAGAATTAGAATTCTAGACTCCTACCCACCTGATATCACTTAAAGACATGCACAGGTTTTTATTGAGTGAGGTAAAACAATAGGATGTCATAATTAATGTCTCCAAGTGTTGTATTAAGTTTCTGGCCAGGACTTTCCAGTCTAGCCCAGAGGTTTGGACCCACTTTCAGCCCCACTGCTGCTTAGGCCCTAATAATACAAATGCTTGTATTATTTTTATGCTGATTGGGTTAGGGCCCAGGCATATAATTTGCTAGCTCTTTAGTCTTAAACTAACCCATTTTTCTTATTCTGTTCAGCCATGTGGCTCAGTACGTTTTCGTAGCAGTATTTCCTCTGTGTCTCCTGGTAACTCCAGTGACTCTGTGGCATCTGTGTCTGTTCTTCCTGTACCCAGAGTTTTCATGCCCTTGTAGCTTGGCCCACACTTCCTGTCTGCCTTCAGCCAATGAGTGCTTTTATTAAACTCGTAGGAGAGACCAATATTTACAAGGTACCATAATCCCACTACATCCAAGTCCACAGGCTTTTGCAGTATGACCAACATTGCTGCCTGTATATTTCAGCACTTAGGACAGCTCATTACAAACCAGCTTCAGGGCCTGCTATATTCTGCTAGAAAAACCTGCTAGAAACTTTTGTATACAAGTACCAACTGGAAGTAAAGAGTAAAATAAAACTGGATGCCCCTTGAGCTATTCAAATTGTACTGCTCTGAATTTTGTCATAAGTATGGTTACATATATCCACTTTGTCTGAAAAACTGTCCTTGAACAGGAAAAAAATCTTCCAACAAGAGCGTTGCCTACAAAGCATTTTGTAGGGGTTACAATTTGGGATTTATAAAAGCTTCAATAATCAGAAAAAAAACAAAAGAAGTAGTAGTGGCAAGTCTCAATAGCTCCTGCAGAAGTGTTTTGCAGATAAGATCCAAGTTCTGACGGATAAAAGCAAAATGAAGAGAATAAGGAAATGCTGGCATCACCAGATGATAAAAATTAGCCTCACTAATAATCAACGACCAGCACCTCCTAATAAATATGCTACCTGAGAAAAATTCAGCCTACATTGTTAGATATTTCTGCTGTAGGAAAAATTGAACATAGAGAACAGAAAACAAATCAAATAGGAATCAAATCAAATCAAACACAGTGTGTTCTACAAAACAACTAGTCCATAGTCAACAAAAATGTCTATCTGATAAGATACAAAGAAAGATTTAGGGATGGCTTTATGTAAAGGAATGTCTACCATGTTGTGCACGTGATCAGAAGCACTTGCAACAATTTGGTCCACTTTGTTACACAGAGAACTTTATTGGAACAGTTGGTGAAAGGTCAATAAGCTGTTGGGATTATATTAACGTTATTTATTTTTATTTTTATTTTGTTTATTTATTGTCTATGTGTTTTAATGTACAAGAAAAGGAAATAAAAAGCAGATATAGAAAAATGTGATTCTATGGGAAACCATGGTAAGGGTATCTAAAAAGAATTCTTGCATTTGTATCTGTTTCTGAATTTATATCAGCAAAAACTGTAATTAAATATAATGTATCAACATTAATTTAAATGGAATTTGAAAAATTTTAAAGAAGGAGACTGGAGAGATGGCTCAGAGTTTAAGAGTACTGACTATTCTTCCAGTGGTCCTGAGCTCAATTCCCAGCAACCACATGGTGGCTCACAACCATCTGTAATGAGATCTGGTACCATCTTCTGTATACTGTATACATAATAAATAAATAGATAAATAAATAAATAAATATTAAAAAGAAGACTGTATTAACCTACCCTCTTTAAAAAATATTTTAAAGAAATAGCATTTATGTGACCTACACAATTTACCATTTCATCCATTTTCCTATTAAAGTTATCTTCACAGAAAATGTGCAATCAAAGTACCATACTGCTGGCGGTTTCTCAGAAAATTGAGAATCAATCTCCCCAACGACCCAGCAATACCACTTCTGGGTGTATACCCTAAAGATGCACACTCACACTCCAAAGGCATTAGCTCAACTATGTTCACAGCAGCGTCATTTGTAATAGCATGAACCTGGAAACAACCTAGATGTCCCTCAACTGAAGAATGGATTAACAAACTGTGGTACATCTACACAATGGAGCATTACTCAGCAGTAAGAAAAAATGATATCCTAAAATTTTCACGCAAATGGATGAATTTGGAGAATATCCTCCTGAGCGAGGTATCACAAACTCAGATAAGCAGGGGATGTACTCACTCATTAGTGGCCTCTAAACAAACAAACAAACAAGAAAAAAGTAAAGCATGCCCAAGTTGCAAACTACAACCACTGAACAGCTTGAGATCAGAAACATCTTGGACTGACTCCTTGGATCCCACTCCCCCTAGAGGAATACCTGACTCAGTCTTGAGGTTGTGGGGAGAAAACTGGATCTACCAGGAGTGGAGGCTGAACTAAACAATATTGGGTCAGTGGGACCTTGGGACCACCTGCCGCCTGCCCAGGGTGGGGATGGGGATTTGTGGAGAAGAGAGAATGACCTTATGTGGTGAGAGGGGGAAGGGACCTTGAATAAGGATATACAGGATAGAAAGTGTGACTTCTTTGTTCATAATAATAAAAAAGAGAAATGTTAAAAACAAAACAAAAAACAAAGTACCATACTGCATTGTATCATAAATGTATATGTATAAATGAAGACAATTTTTTCAATTTAGGTAAGTAGGTCAAAAATTATTGGCAACTTCTCATGGGAAGCATACCTGTCATACATGAACACAGGCTATACTTTTGCAGTTTTGCTTCTGGCATGAGTGTCTCAAGGTAAAGAACTTGGGGAAGGAGTATAAATTTTGTGAAGGGTGTTTGTTTGTACATGTAAAAGTAATTTTAATAATACTACATACCTAATGGGGTTAATGTTCAGAATGAGTAAGCAAACACAAAAAAGAAAAAAAATGTGCTTGGCATGATTCCTGAAAGATGACATGCATTTTCTAAATTTTAGGCAAGACTTGTTATATACATAAACCTTCAAAGAAAATATTATCAAAATTATACTTACAGTGTGTTAAAAAATAAGTTGCTTTAAAATTTTTAATTAACCATTTATATAAAGCAGTCATTCAAAAAATATAATACATCTATCAATATCATGGACACTAATAATATAAGAGGGATCTTATGTTCTGAAGAGAAAATAAACAACAAAAGTAGTTTAAATAAACTATTCATCACATTAGCTGGCTAAAAGTGCACCACTATGTGTGGCTGAAGGATTTAAACCATATGAGAGTGTGAACTGTCAAAGGGGTGATCAGTATATAAATTTACCACTATTAAGCTGATTAACAGATTCATACCCTTATATAGAAAAATTTTTTCTTAATTTTAATGTTATAAGAGTATTTAGGATCTTTCTTCTCACAAAATTTTAAGTATGCATTATGTTGTGATTAACTGTACATGCCACAGTATATATTAGACTCTGAAAATTATTAGTCTTTCTTTTATAATAAACCTCCATATTCCCAACATCTTCTGTTTAGTCAGTCACCAGCACTGGTCATTCTGACATGAAACTATAAGCATGACTGCTTTATATTCTACATGGAAATCACTATATGCATTATTTGTCTTGTTTCTGGCTTATGTGTTAACTTAGCTTGTGTTCTTCTGGTTTATCCTTTATGTGAATGAGAGTTCTTATGTGGGGGATCTTAAGCACAATCCAGTCTAAGGATCTTGAATGGTGGCATCCAGATGACTGATAGGTACACTGGTTCTACAGTCTTACCACTTTTGTGGTTTTTATCTCTACTATTTTTTATTAAGCACTCTATTTTATTTTATAAAAATATGACACCCAAAAGTCTATATTTAATGGAAATAAAATCAAATATTTGCAAGTCTAACAGTATTTTAATATTTAACTACCATAAAAATAAATCAATGGAAAAAAGAAAACTGAAAATGAAATAAGATGTGGCAGTATAAACCATAAATACAGATAAAAATCAGTTCAATGCCATATAGATTTTATTTACTAATTCATTACTTCTTTTTTATTGGTGCCCTACTATATTTGCAATATGCCTGTCTGTGTATGGTAATAAATAAGATATTATCAAAGATTATTATAGCATGGAAATTTATTAATAGTAAAACCATCTAATTCATTTTTACTTAAAAATGCTTTAGAAATAAAGGAATATAATATCAGAATTCAGAAGATATGCCTCATAAGGAAATGGCATCACAGTCAGATGACTTCCTTCATTGAGTAAGACTCACTTATTTGTGTTCTGATATAACTTTTCTTCTCCAGATCTTCTTCATAGCATTTGTCATCTCTGAGTTTCTCAGAGTATATATCAAGGGGTTCATCATCGGGGTAATGACTGTATAAAACACACTCAGCATTTTGTCAATGGGGAAAGTTTTAGCAGGCCGTGCATACATGAAAATACAGGGAACAAAAAAGGAGACAACTACAGTGATGTGAGATGCACAAGTAGACAGAGCTTTCCATCTTCCTTCCTGACTAAGATTCCTCAAGGAGTACAGGATGACAGCATAAGAGATGAGTAAGAGTAGAAACACAACCAAGCAGATTAACCCTCCATTGGCCATTACTAAGAGGCCAATGACATAGGTGTCAATGCAAACAAGCTTTAATAAAGGGTACATGTCACACATAAAATGATCAATTATATTAGGACCACAGAATGGGAGTCCATAAATGGTACTGAGCTGAATTATTGAGTGTAAAAATCCTCCAATCCAAGATAATATCAACAGCATAACACAAACCCATTGCTTCATGATAGTCAAATAATGCAAGGGCTTACAGATGGCCACATAACGATCATAGGCCATTGCCAATAGAAGAAAGACCTCTGATCCACCAAAAAAATGTTCTGTGAAGAGCTGAGTCATACAAAATTTAAAGGATATTCTATTTTGACCAAAGAACAAATCTGAAATCAATTTGGGGGAAATGGCTGATGAATAAATGATATCCACAAATGACAAGCTAGCAAGAAAGAAATACATTGGTGAACCCAGGCTGTTACTAATGGTTACAGTCATAACAATGAGCAGATTTCCCACCATGGTCAAAATGTAGGAGAGTGAGAACAGAATAAAAAGTCCTTTCTGCACCTTTGGGTTCTCTGAGAGGCCCAAGAGGACAAAGTAGGTTACATTGCTCCTTGGTTCCATTTATTCTTTCCTTGGTTCTGATTTCAGATATTAGAATCTCTTATCTACAAAACAGTGAAAATATCCTTAGAGTATTATAAAATTAGTGCTTTGTTATTCATTTATTTAAATGTATGTACTACATACATTTGTCCCAAGACCCCTGGTGTGTGTGTGTGTGTGTGTGTGTGTGTGTGTGAATTTCCAAGTCATTTTGCCCTAAGTGACTTGATATGCAATTGTAGGGTCAGTCAGTAAAGACCAATTTCATAAGTATCATCACATTTATTATTTATGCCATGCTGTAAATTCACAGTATCAAGATTTTCAGTCTTTTTCAGAGGGAGGTTTAGAAACACTTCTCAGAGAAAGCAAGTTCACGTGAGTTAAAGGAGAAGTAAAAAGCAACAGAGAGCAGAAAGGGGATTCTGTGAGTTGATATACAATACATGAAATCATAAAAAATGCAATTCTGAGTCTTAGGGTGATTTGCATATTCAAAGTAGAATGAAAAACAAATATAAAATAATAAAACTGCTGTATTTGTTACTAGCCCTTTAAGATTATAAATGTCTTCCTTCTAATTTTTAATAACATTTGATTTCTATTTGAGACATTAACCACAACAACCTTAACATCCAGGGTCCAAAGAACATTCTATTCAGAGTGGTGTGTGTGTGTGTGTGTGTGTGTGTGTGTGTGTGTGTGTGTGTGTGTGTACATTCTGCAGCTCTCCTCTTCATTTCTATACCCTCCCTCAGAAAAGTCACCTTTCTATGTCCATGCTAGTACAATCAATCTCTTTCTTCAAGGAAGTCTGGGATTCTTATTTTTTTTATTATGAATCATGTAACTACCTGCTTTTACAGTTTTAGATATTTATTGCATCAACACTTTTTAGTTCCATAATGATTGTTCTTCTATTATGTCTTCTGGTAAAAAGAGAAGAAAATGAAAATTATCACAAACTGGGATAAGAGACCTGCATGCTAGGAATTCAAAACCAAGTAGACATTATGATGGGTCCTTCAGCAGACCATTAGGAAACCATCTGCTCCTGTTCTCTCCATTGTGTATCTATCACCAACATTGCATTCATATGGTACTCCCCCTGCACCAAAAATTCTTACTTTCTTGAATCAAGTCTCATGTAGCATGAGCTGGTTTCAAAGTTGCTGTGTCTGAAGATGACCTGGAACACCTACTCAAATGTTTAGTCAAATTTACCTTATAACAAAGACATCAAAATATGAGGGATTGTTATCTTCCATAATGAATTTTACTTTATTATTTGTACCAACACTCTGTCACAAAATAAAGTGACATTCTGAACTCCTGGAGGTTAAGACTTCAATGTGTAAATATATAGAAGGGATAACAATGAAACTGTAATGTTTTATGTGACAAAATATATGGCCTAAAGCTAATAGAATCTCAGATGCCTAATTAGGTCACTGAAAACTCCATTTTGTGTATTAGGTATCACTTCTTTCCCCAACCTGTATATATATATATAAAGCACTCCAAAATAGTATGCCTTCACCATTCTCTCCTTCCTTTTCAACTGTTTATATATATAAATGATATTTATATCCATTGACTATTTACAAAAGTAAAATTAAAATTGTTCAGAATGGATCCTTTTCTCTAGTAAAATAGCACTTGTCTTTATTACATGTCAAAACAAATTCAAAATGTTTCCTTCACTCCTTAATTGTTTTCATGTTACTTATTCATCCCTGTATGAAATTACATTGACTCCCCTTGTCAAAAATACTTCCTTGTCTCCCTAGCTTCATCTATTCTTTTCTATAGACTAGTTCCAGAGACAAGAAGTCTATCGCACCATCTAAAATAATGGTAAATGCTATACAACCTGTATTAGACAAGTGAATATAAGCACTGACTTAATGTTTTAATCAGGATAGACTTCCAGACATCAAAAAGTCACAGTCTCACATAGGTTCAAGTTCTATACCATGTGCCCAAATCAAAGGGAAGGAACTGGTATTGTATGAGGAAACACTGTTCAGCACAAGTCTTCTTCAAGTTGGAACTACAACTTTTTTACTGTAGTTTTGAAAATCAATATTAAACTTTATATAAAAAAGTAAAACATTCAGAATAGCTAAAAAAATCCCATAGAGTAATAAAATTTCTCTTTTCTCTAAAATACATGAAACATAAAAAATAAAATCTAAAGCTCCTCAAGCCAGGTTAGCCTCAACTACAGATGAAGAAAGCACTACAAGAAAAAATGATATACTAAAATTCACAGGCAAATGGATAGATTTGGAGAATATCCTCCTGAGCAAGGTCTCACAAACCCAGAAAGTTAAACAGGAGATGTACTCACTCATTAGTGGACTTTAGGTAGAAACATTCTTTTGTCATTGGATCTATAACTTTTAAGGACATAAAATAAGTGCTTCTTTTGGTTTAGGAAACCTATACTCATTTCCATGTCACATACAATCTTTCCTGTAACTTTGTGGATGCAGAAGTTTCTTCAATGTATTAATTGTCATAATTCAATTGGTATAATTGTGTAGTAAAATGTTTACCCAGTTTCCACTACTAATGGTTAGTCTTACCTTTTGAGAGTTTCTTTGCAGTTTTAAAGGAACATTTTATCTCACACTAAAATAACTTCTTTTCTTGAGTATGCACATAGAAAGCAAAAAGTTACATTATTTCATGGAGATATCTTTGAAATCATGTGGCTTGTTTTCTGGTCTTCTGAATATTTTAAAAAATCATTGTCTACATTGTAGAACTACTTCAAATAAGCTACATAATGCAAACAAAATATTTATTTTTGATGTTAGTATAACAACAGAAATTCAAGTAAATCCTGTGTCTGCATGATAAGACAGCACAAATATTTATAATAAGGGAATTTTTTTCTTAAGTTTTTTTTTAGTAACTTCAGTAAATAATAGCTGCCCTCCAGGTGTTTAACCTACCTCCTCTTCTCTGGACAAGTACATCCACTTGAAATTGAGAGAAATCATTCGTTTGCCTTCTTCAAGTCATGCTTTAGGCAAAAGAAAGTGTATCTGAGCAATTATATCAGTTACAAAGAGAGCTTCACATTCTGCCTGGCAGGACCAAGGAACATGGGAGGTTTTTATACCTGACAACTGCACACATCATGAAATGTAGCATCTGGAGTGTGTCCAAGACTGACCCAATGAAATTCACTGTGACATCCCCTAGTGTTTAAAAGAGCATCTGTGTATAAAATAATATCTATGAATAAAAATTCCATCATATTAATCAGACACATAGACACAGGGATTTAAAAAGGAAAAAAGTCACTTCAGAAAATTGGCAGTCAAGATTAAAATATTAGCTTAGTTTATTGTTTCTAATGAATATAATTTTTTTGTTCATTTTTCTGGTTTGTCAGAACCAATTATATTTTCCTTTTACTTAACCACTTGATTTGTCCACACCTGTTGGTGTATAGTTGTATTTTTTTTTACTTTTAGAAATAACTGTTATCTATATATTATCTGATTTATTATGAGACTATTTTGTTTCAAGTTCCATACTATTAACTGGATATACAGTAGTTAACAGAGCAGACCAAAGCATTGACTTTATATCTTTGTGTGTGTGTGTGTGTGTGTGTGTGTGTGTGTTTTATTCTTCTTTCCAAAATTTAGGGGGCTTGAAGTTATGATATGATTATATCTCTCTCCACCAAAATTAAAAATCTTCTTCCACACCCTGCTATATGCTTCTTCTTGCTCTCTTTCAAGGTAGTGGCCTCTTTTAAAATATAATTATAATCTATGATTGGTGTTAGGAAAATAAACATTCAAGTATTATGACAGAAAACATTGAAAGACATTGTAAGGTGGTTATGAAAAGTCATTAAATGTGATAATTAGGCTGAAATTCATAGGTGAGATGGGAATCATCTTTATATGTAGATAAGTCCAAGACTGTAAAAGGCTGGGGGGTTAGTATAGAGCTCATTGGAACATTAGGAAATCAAGTACAATGCCTTGAATTTGATCTCCAATTCTGAAGAAATAAATAAAGAAATAAGGAAATAGAAGAAATGGAAACACAAGAGGAGGAAGAAGAGAGGAAAGGAGAATGGCAGAGAAATCCCACACCACAGTCCTCTCTTAGTCGTTCTATATACTAGTTTTCTATATAGTAGTGTTTTGATATCTTTAATTGATTATAGACTAGCAAGTTCCCTGATGACATTTCCATATAATTCTGAGTTGCTGTTGGCCTCCTTTTCTTTCTCTGTCCATCTCCCTGCCGACAAGCCCTGCTTAAACTATTTCCCCCTTTGAATTTTGCACCATGTGTTCCCTTACCCTTCCTAATCACTTCCCCTTTTACTTTTATTTCCTCATTCTCTCATGGTCCCTTTCTATTTCCTCGAATTTGATCACACTCAATCCCATGTACACATATATAGAAATAAACTACGACATGCGTACAAGAGAAAACATGTAATCCTTGTCTTTCAGAGCCTGAGTCACCTCAATGTTTATTTATTTTTATTCATTCTTGTGAAAGTTTCATAATTTTATTTTTCTTCATGGATAAAGAAAACTTCATTGTTTCTATGTACATTTTCATTATTCATTCATCCACTGAAGATCTGACCCAATCTCATTTTCTTTGCTATTTTTTTAAGGAAAAACTTTGAAGGAAGTAGAAATCAACAGATGTAATCAGTGTAGGGGAAAATAAGTTGGTGGAACACAGAAGATGATCATTTAGTAAAACTACTCTATCTCTCTATCATATGATGCTATGATAGAGGGTATGTATTATTGTACTCTGTGTGATGCTATGGTAGTATATGAATCAGTGTACTCTGTATGATGCTATAATAGTATTATAACACTGAACATTTTTCCAAGGCCACAGAATATGCTACAACAAGTGAGCTTGAATGTAAACTATAAACATTAAATGATAAAAATGTTTTAATGAACTAATTGATTATTTTAAACCCTAATTTTTGTGATATATGATACTAACATTGGGTACCATGATTTGAATGTGTCTTCTAAATTTCATGTTTGAGAAACTGTGACACAATAGAGAAATGAGAGTGTTTGGAGATAACTAATGACTGATCTTTGGGGTCCAAAAAAAGGCACACCTTCAGAGTCATGTCTGTAAGCATATGGTTGAGGTCTCAGCACTATCAACATATTCACTGGAAAGCCTACTCTACCAAATGTGCCTCAGAAAGTTATTCCTGGCAGTTCTTTCACTCTGTGAGTCTAACACTCTAGTAGCTATGTATATAAATACATTGCACATAATTAACCCCTCCTACTTAAACAAGCTACAGATGATCCTGGATGAATAAATAAGAACTCTAGCTGGTATACTAAACTGATCTTAATGTCTCCATTTCAAATTTATTTAATAAAAGTTAAAACTGATTGATGTTATAAGCAGTCCAGTTACCAAATATCTCTTTGGGAGGCATTATAAGTAAGTTTTAAATTTATTAATTTTATAAAATAAAGTCTTTCTTATCCATATATCCCCTGCTCCCCATTTCTTCCCTCCTCCCAATTGCTCCCAGTCAGCCTTCAGCCTCTTCCCTCCCCATAAACCCATCACCTTGCCAAAAAAACAAGAAGTACCAAGGTGGGTTAGCTCAGCATGGAGTATCCACTCCAGGCAAGTCTGATTTCCTCATCTGAATATTAACACTGGGTTAAGTGTTTCTCTGCAGAGAATGGGTCCAAGGAGAGATGGCTCAGCCATTAAAGACTAAGCTCACAACCAAATATCTCTTTTTAAAATAAATTTATTCTTGAGTGTCAAGTGGACACAGTGATTATTTACTTAATGGATATTTTTGTGCTATGCCAAGTCTATGTGTAACAAAAGTGGTAGAGGATGAAAAAGCCAATGCCTACACATTCACAGAATTTATAAAACAAAGAAGATACTCAGATAGTAAAATGACATTTTCTCTATAGCATTTGAAATATAATTAATTTATGTGATATGATTCTTTCTCCATTTAAGTCAACTTTTAACCCAAAATTTCTTCATAGCACTTTTAACCTCAGTATTTCTGAGAGTGTAGATTAAGGGGTTTAACATGGGAGTAATCATGGTATAAAATACAGCCACAGCTTTATCAACAGAGAAGGTCATTACTGGGCGCAGATACACGAATATGCAAGGCACAAAGAATAAGATGACCACAGTGATGTGAGAGGCACAGGTGGAGAGAGCTTTGCGCCTTCCCTCCTTGCTGTAAGATTTCAGAGCATCTAGTATGACTATATAGGAGATCATCAGAAGTACGAAGTTTAGTAGACAGATGAAACCACTGTTGGCAGCAACAAAGAGACCCAGGGAGTGTGTGTCCATGCAAACAAGTTTCAACAATGGGGTCAGGTCACACATAAAGTGGTCTATGACATTGGGGCCACAAAAAGGCAGCCAAACTGTGAAGAGTATCTGAATGGTCGCATGGATAAAACCTCCAGCCCAGGCCACTCCCACCAAAAAGCCACACACAAATCTGTTCATGATGATCGTGTAGTGCAGGGGTTTACAAATGGCCACATAGCGGTCAAATGCCATCACTGTAAGAAGAATGATCTCAGCAGCACCAAAAAAGTGTTCAGCAAAGACTTGAGTCATGCATCCATTGAAAGAAATAGTTTTCTTCACAGAGAGAGAGTCAGCCAGCATCTTAGGAGTCATAGATGAGGAGCAGCAGCCATCAATCAGAGACAGGAAAGAGAGGAAGAAGTACATCGGAGATCCCAGGGTCCTGCTGCTAATGATGGTGACCATGATAAGCATGTTTCCAGCCAGGGTTAGCAGATAGACAATGAAAAACACGACAAATGAAAATATCTGAAGCTCCATATTTTGAGTCAAGCCAATAAGGATGAATTCGGTGATATTATTCATCTTCTCTATCAATTCAGCTCAATAGACAAGTGGACTCCCTAAAAATAAATGACACAATCACAAGATTTAAACCCTAGCTGCCTTGTTTTTGTTGGATTTTACATGAAATAAAGGCATGCTCCTGTAGGAGGTCCCACACCCTTCTACATTAGGACAGTAGGGTTAATAATACTGAACCCAGTGGGTAATAAATAGGGGACGTTTTGTGGAGGACATGAGAGGGATCAAAGAGGGGAAGAAGATAAACATGATGAGATTTGATTGTATACAGGAAAAAAAATTCTCAAGAATAAAACCATTTAAATAAGTACAATGTCATAAGAGCTGCTTTGTTTTTTATGTTATATACATACATACAAAATAAACATACATTTATACAATGAATGTATGCTTAATTTATAATTTCCTCAGATTTTTTAAATTTTTAACTTACAAAACTGTGATTTTTTTAAAAGCTAAAAAAGAACACTTTGATTCATGAATTTTAAGAGCCAATCCATAGTCTGTTAATATATGTAGCTCATAAAAGCTACATGAAAAAATTTATGCATCTTACCAGAGAAAAATTCATTTTTTATTTTTATGTCTTATAAAAGGCCCAACGACAGTCAGGGACTTTCATGGGCCATCTTTTCCCTGCCTTACTTGTCTAGAAGCTTCTTAGTTTCTTCAGCATGTAAGTTCAAAGGTCATAATAAATGTCGATTACAGAAACTATCACACAGTCTTATGTGCTCCTCTCAGCCAATGTCCTGCTTACTGCATTATGGTTACTCTTATTTTTGCTACATTCTTCTTACTGGTCAAAACATAAATGCCCAAAGCATTTACTGAAAGATGGGGGAAAGGGAGCAAGAGAAGAAGAAAGTGGGAGAGAAAAAAGGGAAGAAATTTTAAAATTGTATTTAAGAAAACAAATCATCAATGAACTTAAAACTTTAGGTGTACACTTTGAAGCTCTTAATCTATTATTATTAATTACATAATATTTTATATTTAAGTTTTAAATTAATCTAAGAAAAATATGGCTAAACTTACAATCATTACAAAAGTTAAAATTGTGCTTAATTAACTATTTTACTTTGTTGTATAATTTTCCAGTTCTAAATAAAGTATTAATAAAGAAAACTTTTTTTCAATAAATGGCCTCTGAACATGTTTAAAAAAAAATGTGAAAACAGGGATTAATCTATTTTTTGAACAATAAAAAAATGAATGTCAAAAATAAAGTTCATCACATTAAAAGGAGGAAAATCATCTTTCACAACAAAATATATTAAATTTTATTTTTCTTGTTTATGTTGAGCCGAAGTATTTTTTAATTCATTTGGTAAAGCCATATGCCAACCAATAAAAAAATGCATTTCTTCTACCTTGACTACTAAAAGTGGAGACAATTACATTAAACCAAGTTCACTATTCAGATAAATGCTTTATTTGTGTTTGCAACTACAGAGCTGGACTAGAAGCTCTAAAACACTTAAAGAGAATAAAAGTAATGTGCACAGATTGGGGAATGGAGAGACAGAATAAATGAAACAGAGAAAACAAAAAGTAAGAATAGAAAAGAGAAAAGAGGTAAATAAAAAATGAGAGAAAAGAGGAAAATTAGGAGAGAACGGACATAGAATCATTTGTTGATTCTTTTATAATTAGTGTGTGTGTGTGTGTGTGTGTGTGTGTGTGTGTGTGTGTGTGTTGGGATAAAGAGAGGCCAGAGAACCAGTTAGTTCACTTCTTTTTTCTGCATTTTCATGGATTCCAGGGAACAAACTCCAGTTGCTAGACTTGCATCTTATCAACCCAACTTCATTTTTAAGTAGACAGTACTTTTTTTAAAATTTAAATCTAAACAACTGTAAATTTAAAGCTTTATCAAATTTACTTGATAGTTATGCTGTTTAGGATTCACAACAGAAGAAAACACTGGCAAATAAGTACCACAGGTCATTCCATAGTCTGCAAGACCAACAAGAGAAATGGATCAGTTGACACAGTTCCATACAAGTTAAAAACCACACTCTTGCCCTAGATGCAACAATATTTAAAACAAACTGTCAGAATTTGCTTCACTAAAAAATACACATAGCCAGAGAGATTTTCATGTTAGTTTACTATTAAAAACAGTGTTTTCTGTAAAAGAAAATAATAACATAAATTTTAAAATAAGAAAACCTATGCTTCTTTTACTTACCAACATTTATGCTAATCTGCAGGTCTGATACTTCACATTTCAGCCCAGGATGCACTGTCACAGATAGTAGATACGTTGACCCTGTTTAAATACAATTCCAGTTATTTCTTTGTTTATTGCTTGATATTATAATTTATAAATTTTTTCTGTCTTTCCTCATTCCAAGTCCTCTCATAACCTTCTACCCCCACTCCTCTTCAGTTCATAGCCTGTGAAGTTGAAAAGACAAGGATGCCTCCAACACCACTGACTCACCTAATTCTCTATGAAACTCAGAGAAATCCTAAGGTTTACCAGTTTTTGTACAGTGCTTGATCTGGACACTAGGAAGTAGGTCATCATTTTTAAAGAAATGCAAGACTGGTTTCCAAGTACTAACAGCCCATAAAGCATTCTCTGGGTAAGAACTCTTCTGAAACCAATGCTTGCAAGCATTCAAGCAGACTCTTAGTCTTAGAGATTACATGGGAAGTTCTGAGCTCCACAGCTGGTCCCTCAGTGTCAGGCTTCTTCCTCTCAGATTTCCAGTTGTAAATGCAGAGTGTGACTGGGAGGGACTTTGATAGGGACTCCACCTCAAAATCCTAGCAGCTTGCACTCTCAGACTTAAATTATTAGAATATAAATACATGGACTTTATATTACACATAACTACACCCTGTGCCATTTTCACAGGGGAAGGAAGAAAGATTAATTTTAAAAGCCATTGCCAGAATGCCAAGTACTTACTTCATTCTTTTACCGTCTTTGAAAATAAGTAGGATTGGTTAGACATTTCATGTACAGTGCTGAGCCAATCATCAACCTGCAATCAGAGTCTGAATAATTTATCTCTCCAGTTAAAATTCAATGAATGTTATTTAAATAGCTAAAAGTGACTGTGGTGTGAATAACTAACTGTTCTTGGCTGAATCTCAGGCTCACTCCTCAAGGGAGAAGAGAATCAATGATTGGTACTGTGAGCCTAGCTAACAATCCAGGTCTTGAGAGGTAGTGGGTCCATGTCAGAAACTTATAAATAAAGCACAAATAATGTGACAGCAGCAAACTGTCTAAATACCTATATTTATAATCACAGACAAAAGTAGTTCACAGTCTTACTCAGAGGAGCTTCTCCTTACACTGAATGGTGCTGAATGCAGCCACCCATCGCTGCTCAAGATACAGAGAAAATGAAAAATGTGTTTAGTCAAACACTAAGTAAGACCCATTCTATAAGGTTCAGGAAACATTGCAGAGAAGGTGAGGTTTCTAAGAGTTTGGAGTTATGGTAAACATCTACAAAATGCCATTATCTAGAATTCACACATTTGCATTATTAGCTCACACCAAATATAGCTACCTGTACTGGGCCCACACAAGTTTTTCCCTAACAATGGTCAAGAAAAAGAGAGGTCACTGGCTGTACATATTTTTTTAAAAAGTACTTAATTTTATTTGTGTGTGTGTGTATGTGTATGTGTGTGTGTGTGTGTGTGTGTGTGTGTAATCTATGTGTAACTACACACATACAGGTGCTTGCAGAGGCTATCTGGTGATGATTCTCATGGCACTAGAGTTATAGGCAGTTATAAATTGCCTGATTTGGGGGCCACAAATTGGCCTCAAGTACTTGCAAGAGTAGAAAATGCTCTTCACCTATGAGTCACTTTTTCAACTCCTAGCTCTTTATTTATTCTTTGACAATTTTATACAATATACATTTCATAATATACATTCTCCTCCCACAACTTCTTCTAGATCCTCCCTACTTATCTACCCACTTAATTTGAGAATCTAACTCATGCTCATATTCTCTCTCTCTCTCTGTCTCTCTTTCTCTCTCCCTCTCTCTCTGTCTCTCTTTCTCTCTCCCTATCTCTCCCTCTCTCTCTCCTCTCCTCTCCTCTCTCAATCAATCAAACAAATAGACAAATAATGGAGTTCAGTTTGTATTGGCCCCTGGATGGGGCCTTCCCTAGAGTGTGGTCCTTATAGCAAGTGTCACTTCACTGAAAAAAACTGGCTTCTCTTACCCAGTAGCAATTAAATACCAATGGTTCCTTTTCTTCACCCATGCTGGGATTTTTTTTAGCATGACATTCTGAAGGTGTTATGCATGCTGTCAAATTGTCTGTGGGTTCATATGTGCATCTGCCCTGTCCTGTCTGGAAAACACTGCTTCACTGAGGTCATTAGCTACCTCTGACTCTTAAATCTTTCCACTCCCTCTTCCACACATAAATGTGTTTAATGTGGGTAGCTAGTAAGAAACCATGGGGTAGAAGAGGATCTTTCAGTTAATGGGAAATAGACTTGTGGTGGAATGTTTTCTGTATGTTGTATTTATTTACAGGACTGTTTTGGCCTATGCACAGCACCGTAGAAGTGGGTGGAGAATCCGAGGGCAGGCAGGTGGGAGAATGGTGGAATTAGTCAGTCTCCATCTGGCCCCTGAAGAAGACAGACATGTAAGAAACTGGTGAGCCATGGGCCTAACCATGTGGTGGGTAGATTAATAGAAATGGGTTGATTCAAGATGAAAGAGCTAGCTAGTAATGTGCTTAAGACATGGGCCAAACAGTATAAAGGATATATATAAGCATGTGATTCATTTCTTTGGGGGACAAAAGCCACCACACGGACCAGGTTCCATACCTCCACCATGGACCGGGTACAAAACTTCCGAGCCCAAACTGGCCCAGCAAAACCTTCTACAACATAGACTATGGTGTTATAAAGAGATAAAGGAGGAAAATGAAATAGAAATGATTAAATAAGGTAGGGAATAGAAAATCAAGGTAGAGGATATAACCTAGGGATAAATAATTAACCACAAATGCTTTTTTGAAAAGTCAGTCACATGGTCCATGTTTACTTTGTAACACATTGAATACACACCATTGATTATGATAGTGTGACACAAGGGATAAAAAAATGCTGCCACTGATTGTATTCTATCACACAACTAAAAATGTTAGGTTTCTGATTATCACAAGATGCTATTTTCTTGTAGCACACACCTTCCCTTTAAGCAAGAAAGTCAGTCCAAATCAATTACATTACCAGACATTTGGCTCCTCCACCATGGCAAGATTATCAACTTCATCCTCACCTTTTTTGGAAGATACATATCTGTATCTGTATCAGAAAGAGATCACTTTTTAAGAACTCTCTGAGAAACTCACCTTGCCTTTTTGGTTCAAGGGTTCAATTGTTAAGCTGACAGGGCCAATATCTACAATATTGCCCATCTGGAATCCATCTGTGGGGTGGGGTGACCAAACGGGCTTTCCATCTTCCATTTTGAAAGAGGTTATTCACTGTCTCCTGTTCAAAAAAAAAACCAAATAAACAAATAAAGCAACATGAATAATGGTGAAAAAAAGTCAGATCTACTAGAATTATAGAATCTTTGTGTTATATATACATATATATATATGTATATATGTATAGTTTAATTGGAGGTACTCTTTAATGGAGGACAATATCCCAGACAAATACCACATGCTACTAAATAAATACCCCCTTAGAGAGAAATAGATTTTAGTTGTTCATCAGTGAGGTCCTATAACAGCCTCCAAATACTACAGCTATTGTTTATACTGTTGATTATCCTCAAGAACTTAACATTAAGACTCCTACATTGAAGATATCTTATATATATAATAATGCATATAAGGAAATCAAACTGGTACACAACTGGGAACTTCATCCTTACTCAACACAACCTCTTAGGTTGAAAGATGTTGTATGTGCTCATTGATAAAGGAGAAATGTAATCATATCACCAAGATTTGAACCTTGCATCTATAAAAATGGGCTGCTTGGTAAGATATGTCCACCAATAAAATAGTGACATAAATGTTATCGGAGCAACCAATCACTCTCCATTTGTATTTAAAGCTTCATGAGATAGAACCCACACCTGGGAATTTTAATATGCCAAGAACTTAAAAGTAGAACAGATAGACCATGAAACTCAGAGGCAAATATGCTATTATTATCCTGCTAAATGGATATAGCAATTAAAATTATTCTTAATGGTGTATTGCTGTACCCATACATCAGTACATTGTCCAACCTTCATCAGAGAAGCTTCTACATGAAATAGATGGTAATTAATGAAGAAACCCACAACTGACCAACATGCAGAGAACAAGAGACTTTGAAATTCTCAATTTTAAATGGCAAATCTATGTCAAATCCCTTGGCTTGAGGTTCTATTTTTTTTCTACTTATTTCAAACTTTTAAAAGCACATTGTTTGCTTCATTCCCCCTCCCTATTCCCACTTCAATTCTTCCCTTATCCCTGTTCCCTCTTAAACTTCATGACTTCCGTAATTTCTGTGAGATTAGACAGAAGATAGATAGATAGATAGATAGATAGATAGATAGATAGACAGGCAGATAGCCCTAAAGAGTTCATTTGATATTGCTGACATGTTTAGAGCTGACAACTTGTGATTGGATAGCCTCATTCCTAAAAGGACTCATGACTAAACAAGACTGGTGACCCCTCTTTCATTAGTCTTTAACTTCCAGTGATTCTTCAGCTATCGATGGTGCCTTGAGAGATTTTCCCATCCATGTTTACATATCATCCATTGTTTTCATTGTCTAGCTCTTCTTTGGGAAGCTATAATGGTGACATTTCATTGGGCACAGCTTCATACATATAGAAAACACTACCTTGCAGCAGATGCCCTAACACTGTGACTTTTTACAGTCTTTTTACACTGTCTGTCAGAGTATTCCCTGAGTCTTAGGTGTAGCAGTTGGGTTACAGATGTGCCAGTTTGGGTTGAGTAACTCATGGTCAGGTGTCCTCTGAATTTTAGTAGTTGTAGATTTCTGCAATGGTCTCTATCTGCATCAGAAAGAAGTCTCATTTTTCATTTTTTTAAGGAATAAATTTGATAGTGTGGGTGTGAGGGGTTTATATGCTTGCTGGGAACCCATAATCTGGAAAGGGCATCAGATCCCCTTGAACTAGAGTATCATGTGGTTATGTCCTTCTGTATGGATGCTGGAAACAAAGTTCTTTATAAGAACAAAAGGGGCCCATTTCCCCACTAAGGCAGTTCTTTAGCCCTTAGAAGCTTCTTCTGTGATAGTGGGAGCTATGGATATGTGGACAAAATAAGTATTTAGAGACTCACAGCTTAGGCTATGTTAGTCTTGGAGGCTCAAGCTGTGACCAGAGCCATACAGATTTGGGTGCCCCATACCGCTACCCAGAGCTATGGTGTCATCTGGACCCAAACTGCAGCCAAAGGCCAAGTCTGAATCCATGACCCCACTGTAGCCAGGGTCTGTGTTAATGTTCACAATTCCTCTTACCATTGAAGGCCCAAAAGATGTCTGGGGTCTCAGCTGCCACCTAGCAACATTTTGACTTTCAGGAAAGTCAAATAATAATAGCATTATTATTGTCTTGAGCGTAACCAAGACAATATTGGTTATATTACATTAGAACTTGGCAGGCTGCTCATTGTTGTGCTTTATAGGGTGTAGAGCTGGATAGGACTGTTGATTGCTCTTCTTTTGTGGCATCTTACATAGTAATTTCAAACAGCTTGAGAGTAGTTCTCAGAGCAGAGGCTTCCATGTCACTTCTAGCATGATTCCTCTAAGTCCTGTGTCCAAAATATGTGGTACCTTCAGCACTAAGGTCTTCCCTTCAAGTTATTTAAGAAAACTAATAGTAACAGCAATAACCTGTATCCTCCCTGAACCTCAAGAAGTTTATCATGCCTGGCACTGGCACTGGAACTTCTGATAAATACTCTATGGTTCTTGGGGAGGGCATTATCACCCCCAAGTGGCACAGTTTCAACCAACTACATAAGTGTATTGTATACATACACTAATATATTATAAATGCTTTCTTAACTAGATACAAAATAAATGTGTTTCCTATGGCTTTTTCAAGCAACCTAAGTAATATTTATTCTTGCCCCTAACTGTCCTTATGTATTGCTCTCATTTCCCTGTTCCCAGTTAAAGCCCAACACCAAGTTTCCCCTTTAAGTTACAATGTCCCTCTCTAAAGCTCCTTGTCTCCCTCTCCTACATGATCCCTTTTTACTTCTTGGGTTTCTGGGCTACTCCAGTTTATATATTCATATGTAAACATTCAGAGCTAGGATACACAAAGATAAACCAAATATATAGCACCATAATACAAATATTCATGGGTGAGAGTATTCACATCATACAAAATTAATAATAATAAAAACAAACACTGAAAACCCGTGTTAGTATCCACAGACTAAGAAGTTGGTAATAGTTTAGCTTTCCACATACACAGCAAGGAAAAGGTTAAAAAGTTTAAACTACTGAAAGTTTCCCAGGCTCCTAACAGGAAAGCAAAACAAACCCAAGATCAGCAGTACATTTTGAAATGTGAAAGGGGCTACTGAGTTGTAAGACAACAGGAATTATGGCTATGATGGAAGCCTCCTCTGGTTAACTTTCTGTGTTAGCAGCAGGGGTGACGGTCTTAACAAAGAAAAGGGTATCAGGTTATGTTCCGAATAACAAGTCTTACCAACCCTTCACTGCTGGTGGTTATGATAATGTTCTGAATGTTTAGGTAGGGAATTCTAAACACGCATGCCTGGTTTTGTTGTAGAATTAGAAGCTTATAAAACCTGGCTACAAATGAGCATTTCACAGAACTAATCACTAGGACTGGCTGGCATGAAATCACATTCATCTTGGTTTATAGTTCATTCTCTGGAGAGCTCCTCCACCTAAGGTATGAGGAGAGTACCCCCTCACACACAGCGGGCTTCTGGTGCTGGTGCCATGGAAGCACAGTCCTGGGTTTAATCCGCTGAGTTTGAGAATAAAGATTGCAATAACCTTTGCTTTGGATCTCTTCTAGGCTTTAAGCTCCTAAAAAGATCCCTCAAAGTCAAAGATTTGGGAAGTGTGAGGATGTCACATTGACAGTAGGTCCCCTCAGCAATGTTGTTTAAGATAAATATCCAGTAATTGTACAGCTGAATTCACTCATATTTGAGACAAGATTCAACTTGCATAGATGTGATCTGCGTTTAGCCCCCAGAGTCAGTATATAGAAATGATGACATACAAAAAAAATTCTTTTTTTCATTGAAAGATGATGGGTGTTAATCATAAAGGATTGTTGGATTTTGTCAAAGGCTTTTTCTACATCTAAGGATATGATCATGTAGTTTTGTTCCTTTAGTTTGTTTATATGATGGATAACATTTACAATTTTTCGTATGTTAAACCAGCCCTGCATTTCTGGGATGAAGCCTACTTGGTCATGGTGGATGATATCTTTTATACATTGTTGTATATGATTTGCCAAAATTTTGTTGAGAATTTTTGCATCAATATTCATGAGGGAAATTGGTCTGTAATTCTCCTTCTTTGCTGTGTCTTTGAGTGGCTTGGGTATTAGGGTAATTGTGGCCTCATAAAAGGAATTTGGCACTATTCCTTCAGTTTCTACTGTGTGAAATAGTTTGAGGAATAAAGGTAGTAAGTCTTCTCAGACTGTCTGGTAGAATTCGGCCCTAAAACCATCTGGATCAGGGCTTTTACTTTGGGGGAGGTTTTTAATGACAGCTTCAATTTCGTTAAGGGTTATAGGCCTGTTTAGGTAATTAATCTGATCTTCATTTAATTTTGGTAGATGGTACCTGTTCAGAAAGCTGTCCATTTCTTCCAGGTTTTCCATTTTTGTGGAATACAGATTTTAAAAATATGATATGATAATTCTCTATATTTCCTGGGGGTCTGTTGTTATGTCCTCCTTTTCATTTCTGATTTTGTTGATTTGAACACTCTCTCTCTGTTTTATGATTAGTTTGGCTAAGGGCTTATCTATCTTGTTAACTTTCTCAAACAACCAACTCTTAGATTCGTTGATTCTTTGTATTGTTCTTTTTGTTTCAATTTTGTTTCAATTCAGCTCTAAGTTTGATTATTTCCTGCCATCTACTCCTTCTAGTTGTGATTGCTTCTAATTGTTCTAAGGCTTTCAGCTAAGCTGTTAGGTCTCTAGTGTGGAATTTCTCTAGGTTTTTCATATAGGCATCTAGCGATATGAATTTTCCTCTTAAGACTGCTTTCATTGTGTCCCAAAAGTTTGGATACGTTGTGGATTCATTTTCATTAAATTCTAGGAAGACTTTGATTTCTTTCTTAATTTCTTCCTTGACCCAGAGATGTTTCAGCTGAGTGATGTTTAGTTTCCATGAGTTGGTAGGCTTTCTTTGGGTTTTGATGTTGTTGAACTCTAACTTTAGGCCCTGGTGGTCCAATATGTTACAGGAGATTATTTCCATTTTTCTGTATCTGTTGATATTTGCTTTATGACCAATTATGTGGTCGATTTTGGAGAAAGTACCATGAGGAGCTGAGAAATATGTATATTCCTTAGCGTTTGGGTGGAAGCTTCTGTAGATAAATCCATTTGCATCATAACCTCTTTTAGACTCCTTATTTATCTGTTGAGACTCTGTCTGGTTGATCTATCCAGGGTTGAAAGTGGGGTATTGAAGTCTCCCACTATTAGGGTATAAGAATTGATATGGGATTTGAGCCTTAGCAGTATTTCTTTTACATAAGTAGGTGCCCTTATATTAGGGGCATAAATATTTAAGATTGAAATCTCCTCTTGACCAATTTTTCCTGTGATGAATAAGGAGTGACCATCTTGGTCCCTTTTAATTGCTTTTAGCTTAAAGTCTACTTTGTTAGATATTAGGATTGCAACACTTCTTTATGATTAAAGCCCTGGAGAGATCAGGAATACAGGGAGAATAACTAAATAAAATAAAGGTGATTTACAAGAAGCCGACAGCCAGTATCAAACTTAATGGAGAAAAACTCAAAGCAATCCCACTAAAATCAGGAACTAGACAAGAATGTCCTCACTCCCCTTACCTATTCAATATAGTTCTCAAACTTTTAGCTAAAGCAATAAGGGAACGAAAAGAGATTAACAGCATACAAATTGGAAAAGAAGAAGTGAAGCTATCTCTATTTGCAGATGATATGATTGTATATATAAGTGACCCACAAAGATCTTCCAAGGAACTGCTACAGCTGATAAACACCTTCAGCAATGTAGCAGGATACAAGATTAACTCAAAGAAATCAGTAGCCCTTCTATACACTAAAGATAGAAGAGCTGAAAAAAAATAAGGGAAACATTACCCTTCATAATAGCTGCAAATAGTATTAAATACCTTGGAGTAACTATAACCAAAGAAGTAAGAGACCTATTTGACAAAAATTTTAAATCACTGAAGAAAGAAATTGAAGAGGATATCAGAAAATGAAAAGCTCTCCCATGTTCCTGGATTGGTAGGGTCAACATAGTAAAAATGGCAATTCTATCAAAGGCAATCTACAGATTCAATGCACTGCCTATCAAAATCCCAACACAATATTTTTTGGACCTTGAAAGAACAATACTCAATTTCATTTGGAATAACAGGAAAGCCAGGATTGCCAAAACAATTTTACTCAACAAAAGAACCTCAGGAGGTATCACCATCCCTGACTTCAAGTTATACCATAGAGCTACAGTAATAAAAACAGCCTGGTACTGGCATAAAAACAGACTTGAGGACCAATGGAATAGAATTGAGGATCCAGACATTAACCCAAAAACCTATGAACACCTGATTTTGACAAAGAGGCCCAAAACATTCAATGGAAAAAAGATTGTACATCTAACAAATGGTGTTGGCATAGCTGGATGGAAGTGTGTAGAAAAATGCAAATAAATCCGAGCCTGTCACCCTGCACAAAACTCAAATCCAAGTGGATCAAAGACCTCAACTTAAACCCAGCCACTTTGAACTTGATAGAAAAGAAAGTGGGAAATACACTTCTACAAATTGGCACAGGCCACCACTTCCTAAATATAACACCAGTGGCACAGATACTAAGACCAACAATCAATAAGTGGGATCTCCTGAAGCTAGGAAACTTCTGCAAATCCAAGGACACTGTCAATAGGACAAAACGCCAGCCTACAGAATGGAAAAAGATTTTCGCCAACGCTACAAGTGATAGAGGACTGATCTCTAAGATATATAAAGATCTCAAGAACCTAGAGCCCAAAACCTTGAATAACCCAATCAAAAAATGGGGTACAGATCTAAAAAGGGAATTCTCAGCAGAGAAACTATGAATGGCTGAAAGGCAGCTGAAAAAGTGCTCTTCATCTTTAGCCATCAGAGAAATGCAAATCTAAACAACTTTGAGATACCATCTAACACCTGTTAGATTGGCTAAGATAAAAGGCACAGATGACAGCCTATGTTTGAGAGGATGCAGAGCAAGGGGAACACTCCTCCATTGTTGGTGGGAGTGTAAACTTGTTCAGCCACTTTGGAATGCAATATGGCATTTTCTCAGAAAATTGAGAATCAATCTCCCCAAGGACCCAGCAATACCACTTCTGGGTGTATACCCTAAAGAAGTACATTCACACTCCAAAGCTATTAGCTCAACTATGTTCATAGCAGCATTATTTGTAATAGCAAGAACTTGGAAACAACCTAGATATCCCTCAACTGAAGAATGGATTAACACACTGTGGTACATCTACACAATGGAATACTACTCAGCAGTAAGAAAAAATGATATCCTAAAATTCACAGGCAAATGGATGGATTTGGAGAATATCCTCCTCCTGAGTGAGGTATCACAAACTCAGAAAGATAAGCAAGGGATGTACTCACTCATTAGTGGTCTCTAAACAAACAAACAAGGTTAAAAGCCAAGCATGCCCAAGTTGCAAACCACAACCACTGAACAGCTTGGGATCAGAAATACCCTGGACTGATCCTTCGGATCCCACTCCAACTATGGGAACACCTGACTCACTCTTGAGTGAGGGGGACAAAACTGGATTTGTCAGGAGTGGAGACTAATCTAAGCATTATTGGATCATTGGGACCTTAGGACTGTCTGCTCCCTGCCCAGGGAGGGTGGGGAGTTGTGGAGAAGAAAAAATGACCTGACGTGGTGGGAGGGGGAAGGGACCTTGAATAAGGATATACAGGGATGGAAAAAAAATTCAGAGGGAAAGCTGAACACAAACTAAATGTGTAGCAATCTTATTTGCATTATCACCCTTGATAAGTCATGCTTATGATTTTTATCTTCTTTATAGTTATTGTTAACTTATCATCATTTTAAATTCGTTTTACCACTTTTCTTGATAAATACAAAATAAATAAAGAAGAAGAAAAAAAGAAAAAACAAAAAAAGATAGATGATTGGTGAATAAAGTTATTTAAAACACGTACATACACAAAACAAAACAAAACTTCTGATTTGTCTGTAGAAAGATTGCTTAGCAAAAATTTGTGGTGGCCATAGTGCATCCATGCTCATTAGCTGTGACTTTTTTATCTGTAGCTGAGCCTAACCTGGCTTGAGAAGGTTTAGATTTTATTTTTTGTGTTTCATGTATTTTAGAGAAAAGTGAAGTTTTATTACTGTATGGGTTTTTTTGTTATCTATTCCAAATGTTTTGCTTTTTTATATGATGTTTGATATTGATTTTTCAAAAAACAATAAAAAAGAAAAAAGAAATGGTGACATGTGATTCCATACATTTTTACACTATAAAGTAACACATTCTAATTGAAGTAGCTACTATAAAACCTTATGTTTTTAACTCCTCTTGCATAGGATGAGGTAAACTTGTGTGTATTACCAATGCTATTATTCCCAAAAGAAGAGCAATAGTTTAGAAAATAAATTGCTGTTTTTTAACATTCTATGCATTTAAAACTCAAACAAAAATCTTACTTAAAATGTCTCCTGGGGTTTTCCATTAGTGCTTTTAAAGCATTCCATAGGCTGAAGGGCTTCGAGGTTAATTAATCATTTTGATTACTTTTTCATTAGCCCTGGCTATTTTTCAGAGGAGATGGGCAATAGTACCACTCTGAAGAGGTCAGTCTCAGACCCAGAAGCCCTTTTAGAACAGATGCAATGAATTCCTGAGAGTTTATGAATCTCACTGGTAAATGCTAGAGCTCTCATTCAGTCATACCTCGGTAGAAGGGTAGAAAATTCAGAGAGCAAACCTTTCAGCAATTTATCCTTTTACCCAGTTTTTTTAAAGCCATATGAATTTTGAAAATGGGAATGTTTAAAATGGTTCAAATCAGTTATTAAAATAAATTCTGACTACAATTAAAACAATTCATAATATGTGTCTTGTGGTGGAATGTTCTTTGCACACTATAAATAAAGGACTGTTTTGGCCTATGTAGAGTACCGTAGAAGTGGATGGAGGATCAGAGCACAGGCAGGTAGAGAAGGGTGGAGTTAGTCAGTCTCCATCCGACCCCCGAAGAAGACAGACATGTAGAGGTTCTGGCTCAGCCATGGGCTGAGCCACATGGTGGGAAGATAAAGGGAAATGGGTTGAATTAAGATGAAAGAGGTAGCTAGTAATGTGCTTATGATATAGGCCAAACAGTATGAAGTAATATAAGCATCTGATTCATTTAATTGGGGGACAAAAGCAGCCGCACGCGCCAGGTCACAAACCTCCAGCACCAAACGGGCCGGAAAACTTACTACAACAGTGTCTGTCTATGGAATTTTAAGTAAATCAAGTTTTCTTTCAAATCAGTTTCTAACAAAACTAGAACAGTTAGGAATGGAGCTGGAATGATTCTGAAATCTACACTTACTCTGGTTAACAATTTTTTTCATCTGTTCTTTTTTGTAATACAGAACATCTGTTTTCAGGTGTGATTACATTAAATTGCTCTTTCTCAGATGGAGGAAAATGACAGAGGTTTTATAAGAATATTCCTTTTGTGGGATGTTCTGTAGTAAGGACAATAGAATAAACTTAGGAAAATATTCATTTTTCCCAATCCCTTATGTAAACTGAGATCCTGTGTATCTTGTCAACCATTCCAGTTTAACACCTTAGTGCTAGAAAATTTTAATCTGTTATCTTTACTTGAAGGAGAGCATATAAAAGTATCCAGAGTTCTCCTAGTTTCATATACAACTCCAAATAAATGAGTGGAGGCATCACTATTCCTGACTTCAAGCTCACTATAAAGCTATAGTAACAAAAATAGCCTGGCATTAGCATAAAAACAGATGTGTCGATTAATGGAATTGAAATGAAGACTGTGACATTTAGCCATACACCTAAGAACACCTAATTTTTGACAAAGAAGCCTAAAATAGACAATAGAAAAAGGAAAGCATCGTCCACAAGTGGTGCTGGCATAACTAGATGGTGGAATGTAGAAAAATGCAAATACATCTATATCTATAACCCTGCATAAAAGTCAAGTCCAAGTGGATTAATGACCTCAACATAAATCCAGTTACACTAAATGTAATAGAAAAGAAAGTGAGAAATACCTTTGAACACATTGGCATGGGAGAACTGATTGTATTAAAGGAAACTCAAAGCCAGATACTGGGGAAAGGCTGAAATATCAAAGAAAGGAACCACCACAGTCAAATCTCACCCAGCTATCTTCCAGCTTCCTCAGTCTTACTCCTTGTCACTTCTAATACCTAATCTGTCTTTCTATGTCTGCCTTAAATACCTTCTTGGCCCAGTTGTATCTCAACTAGGTTAAGATTAAAAGCATGGGCTACTACTATTTGGTAGATAGCCTTGAACTCATAGAAACACAAAGATCTCTGTATCTGAAGTTATGGAATTAAAGGAAAGACACCACCATTGCCTGCCTGGGAGCCTGGAACTCCCACTGCAAATCAAGCTGGCCTCAAACTCAGATCTACTGGGATTAAAAGTGTAGGTCATCACATCTGCCTGGCCAGGCATAGATCACTACTCCTGGTCCCCCACCCCAACTGTGCTGGAATTAAAGGTGTGAGTTACTACTCTCTAATCCTCCTGGATTGACTGTAGGTAGATTTCTTCTCTGATATTCCAGACTGGTATTATTAAATATATAACATATCACCACCAGACCTCTTCCAAAATACAACACTACTAACATAGACACTGAGAATAACAATTAATAAATGGGACCTACTGAAAGTGAAAAGCTTTTGTAAGGCAAAGGACATGGTCAATAAGATAACTACAGCCTACAGAGTCAGAAAAGATCTTCACCAACTCTACATCTGACTGAGAGATGATCTCTAAAATGTATAAAGAACTCAAGAAACTAGAAATCTAAAACCAACTAATCCAATTAAAAACTGGAGTAGAGATCTAAACAGAGAATTCTCAACAGAAGAATCTCAAATGGCTGAAAGAAATATGAAGAATTGCTTAACATTCTTAGCCACCAGAGAAATACAAATCAAAACAACTTTGAGATACCATCTTACACCTATCAGAATGGCTAAGATCAAAAATACTGATGACAGCCTATGCTAGAGGGGATATAGAGTAAGGGAAAAACACTCCTCCATTGCTGGTGGGAGTGTAAACTTGTACAGCCACTTCGAAAATAAGTATGGCAGTTTCTTAGAAAACCGGAGTTCAATCTATTTCAGAATCCAGCAATATTACGTTTGAGCATATACCCAAAGGTTACACATTTATACCACAAGGACATTTACTCAACTATGTTCATAGCATCATTTTTTACGATAGCTAGAACCTAGAAACAACCTAGATGCCCCTCAACTGAAGAATAGATTTTTAAAAATGTGATACATTTACACAATGGAGTATTGTGCAGCAATAAAAAAATGACAACTTGAAATTTGCAGGCAAATGGATGGAATTAAAAGAAAAAAAAATCCTAAATGATGTAACCCAGAAAGACAAATATGGTATGTACTCACTCATAAGTGGACTGTAGATGTAAAGCAAAAGATAACAAGGCTATAATGTATATCCCCTGATCACCTATGTAACAAGGAGAACCCTAAGAGTGACATTCTTAGATATCCCTGGAAAAGGAAAATAGATAGAGTCTACTTTTAAGGATATTCCACACTGATTTCTAAAGTGATCTCAGATGTTTGCAATTCTGCTAACAGTTAATGAGAGGTCCTCCTTTCCATATTTTTGCTAGTAGTTCAAATGCTTTTATTTTCTTTTTGAAAATAAAGTTATTTTTATACAGATATTCTGATCACACTTTCTCCTTCCAGATTCTCTCTACAACATCCCTACCCTTGCAACACCAGGGCTTCTGTCTCTCTCAAGAAAACAAACAGGTAAATGAAGACTAACAAGTAAGGACTTACAAAAAAGAACAAACAAAAACAATTCATAAACGGAAAAAAGAAACAAAGAAAGGCACAAAAAAATGAATACTGAGGCAAACACACACAAAATCCATAAATACATAAAACTGGAAACCATAATATACAAGAAAAGGACAAGTAAAGATAATTAAAAATGCCCCTCAAAAGCAAAATAAAATGAAAATAATCTCTATGAATGCTATGGAGTTCATTTCCAGTTGATCATCCAGTGCAGAGTATGGGACCTGCTCTTAACTGTATTTTGTGTACTCAGTGAGAATTCCTTGGAGAAACTAATATTTCTTTTCATGAGCAGTTATTAATTGATATGGGTGGAAATGGGCCCTCATATCAACTTTCCCACCTGAATACTGAGATTCTGTCTGGTTTGCACTTGTATTAGCCACGTGCTGTCACACTATCTGTGAGTTCATAAGTGATCTGAAATGTTGTATATGAAAGACACAGCTTTTGTTTATATTATTCATATCCCTGGCTCAGCAATCTTTTTTCCCCTCTTCCATGGAATTCCCCAAAACCTGAATGGAGGGGCTTGATGATGACATTGCATGTGGTACAGGGTATTCCAAGGCCTCTCATCCTCTGTTCACTGTCCAATTGTTGGTCTCCATGTTAGTTCCCACAAATTTCAGGAGAAAGATTTTCTTTTGATAGGGCACAGATCTATGGGTATAACAGAATGTCATTGAGGGTCATTTTTACTGCTAATTTTCTTTAGCAGAACAATAGTATTGGTTTTCCCTAGGCTGGTTTCCTCTAGTACTGGGATTTTTGTTTAGTAAACTATAGCTTCAGAGAGAAGTATTATCCACATGTTGAACTCTCAAATTTCAAATTGCCTTTGGAGTATGCATGTTTACATTCATATACAAGTGGAGATCTCATCTTTGGGTAGAGAAGTTAAGTTAAAGCTAAGAAAAAGCAACTATTAAGCTATGGCCCACATATGGGAGATATGTATCATCTCCACATTGAATGCTAAGGGATATTGCAGAAGAGACGGTGGAAAGAATGTGAGAGTCTGAGGATGAGGAAAGGAGCTATGAAATGTTATCTTCAGATATACACAATTGCAATCATTAATACACAGTAGCTTATGTTGTCTATACAAGATTGGCACTAAATTGGGCCTACAGACATTGTATTTTGTATGCAGGAAGACTTCATGATACCCTGTTCCACTTTGAGGAGTTGGTTACAGTTGATAGGTTTGTTAAAAAGAAGACATTATTTCTATCTTAGGTATAACCTGTAGTAAATTGTCCAAACTCTAGTAACTAGTTCCCTTGCTCCGTCTATTCTCATAAAAGCTATTGTAGCGAGTCACGAAAACCTCAAAATAGAGAAGGGCCACTTGTAAAGAATAAGGGATCATCAATAAAGATACCTGAAGTTCATTTTATTTAACATTTAATACTGGGTATAAGGCCTACCCTTAAGTGTGAGTTTACATACCCAGTAAAATTCCATTGGAGAAAACTGGTTATTCCTCTGCAAGAAGTTGTCAAGTGGAGGTAGCTTCTTGGTTAGGGATGAGAGCTCATGCTGACTTCTCCCTGTCAGTGTGGGGATCCATTCAGGGTTGAATCTGCAGGAGTCTTATGAATGCTGCCACAGTCTGAGTTCATATGTGAATCAGTTCAAGCATGTCTTAACACATCATTTCCTTGGTATAGTTAATCTCCTTTGTCTCTTAACAATCCCTTTGCCTTCACTTCTGCATCTGCCTGAGCCCTGAGTGGAGGCTTTGATAAAGACCTCTCCTTTAGGACTCAGTGTTGCAAATATCTTGTTCTCTGTATGTTGTCTAGTCTTTGTGGGTCTCTCTATAAGATCGTATCTGCTGCTATAAGAAGCTGCTCTGATGATGGCTGGGTATGACATTGATTTATGAGTATAGCAGAATGCCATTAGGAGTCATTGTTATGTTCCTTTAGCAGAACAATATTATTTCATTTTTTCTTAGGTTCATGGCCTATCAAGTCTCAGGTTCTTGGACATAACTGTCGGTTTTGCTTGTGAGAAGAGACACACACACACACACACTCACACTACCAAGGCCACAGGAGAGTTTATTTAGGAAAGTTCCCAGGCAGGTACAGGAGCAGAGAAGCAGGAGAGGAGGACAGACTGCAACACGGGGTCTCTTTTTAAGAGAAGGGGTGTGCATGGGTTTACACAGCCACGCTCAGGGAGCGTGCCTCTGTACCAGGTGCATCCTGCTGGAGCCATGTTGACTTCACCATGTGGAGTGCCAGGAATACTTACAGTACCATATTAATCCTAGAATAGGGATTGATCTTTTTGTTTTATAGGGACCAGGCCACTGACCCATGGAGCATCCTTACTAAAATCACAGCGAACTATGATAATGTTCTCATTCATGAATTGCTGTCATTTATGATATAATTAGAAGCAAACCAAGGCTAGGACATGGTCTTTTCTCCCTGTAGTCACGGCTAGTGCAGGAGAGTAGTCATGTGCTATGATTCTTCTCTTAGGAGTGGCAGTCCCACCCATTATCTTTTGCTGACATCCCTGACTTGCCTACAAATTGAACAACTTTCACAATTTTTAACTGATACACTTAAGTGTTAATAATTTGTTTCCTGCTATCTAAAGAATATGTAAATCTACTTTCTTTGAATGAAGAATTAGGAAAGATGAATCAGAGTGAAGCAGCTGCCTTCCATTCACAGAGCTAATTAGTGCCAGAGATAAAATGACAAATAAGGCCTACTTGGCCCAGGTTTTATCAATTTTTTCTTTCACTCAATCCAATTTCCTCAATTCCTTAGAAAGATGTTTTACTTATGTTTTATAAGTGTGTGTGTGTGTGTGTGTGTGTGTGTGTGTGTGTGTGTGTGTATCACTGTTAGGCGACTTATTCAATTGTTTCCCAACATACTTGTAAGAGAGGGTCTCACTGATCCTGGAGTTCACTGTTAAGTTAGGTAGAGTGTTGTTGGCTAGCAAGCCTGGAATCCACCTGACTCCTCCTCCAACACTGGAGTTAAAAATGCATTCTGCCATGTTTGGCTTTTTGTTTTTCTTTGCCAATACATACCTACTTTAGTCTTTTCTTTTTTTACAATTCTAATATATTTTATTATATAAACATTGAAAGTGATTTCCTTTTCTTAAAACATGAAATTGGCTTAAGTTACATAAATTCAAGATTTGTTTCTGAATACACATATGATAAAGTAAAAACTCCTTTTGCCTTTATTTATTTACTTATTATTTATTTATTATTTTACATCATGCACCCAATCAAACTCAGTTATCAAGGTTCTCAGATTCATACCCACTCTTATGGTCTCCCCATTTACAAAAACACCCATTCATGTTGCTCATTTACTTATGGGAGCATAATTAAACTCCTTGTGGCCAGACCCCTAAAGAAAACAAGTCTTTCCTCACCCACACCCCTGTCAGAGGTCATCAATGCATAAGTGAAGCACTGTGTCTTTTAGCCTTGAGCTCTTGTACTCTTGTATACAATGACAGTTTTCTCTCTCTCTCTCTCTCTCCCCTCTCTCGGCTTTTAAGGAAATTGAAAATCCAAACTCTCAGGTTCTCATGGCAAGCACTATGCAACCATCTGTGGAGCCTGAATTATTTTTTTTTTTTGTGTGTGTGTGTGTGTGTGTGTGTGTGAAATGAAATAGAAATATCTCTCTCTCTCTCTCTCTCTGGCTGTGTTAAGTGAAAACTTTCCTACTGCTTTAGTAGAACATTTGGAAACCTCTCTAACTTAGGAAGATAGGAAATGTATTTGGTGAACAATTTTTGGAAGACCTGTCCCACCTTCTATACTACTTACATATACAGTTGTCTTTCTTTCTTTTAAAATATAACTTCATCTAAAATATAGTCTGCAGTGCTGAGCATGGAAGGAACCAAGCATATTAATGTTGATCTATTTCACATGTACAAACATAGAACTGTGCTAGTTATTGAATTTTGTCTTCATAAGTATTCTCCTAACAATAATATTAGTTTATGCTTTATGAATGCATTGGTATAATGAGGAATATTGATCAAGTGGGATTTAAATTATATTTTTCTTATTTTAAAGAAATTAAGTATTGTGGGTATTCTAGGTCACAGCTGTTTCTTCTGAGTCTTTACATCAGTCCAGTCTTCATATATATATTCCTAATTCATATTGAGTTTTCTGCCAGAGAAAAATTGGATTGTGGTATTAAGCCTGTTCAGAGCTCCCTGAGAACCAACACATCTCTGCCCTAGGTTTCTAGACTTAAGGCAGGAGGCTGCCCTATGCTTCTGGCACTGGACAGAATGATTATAATTTTTAGATGCAGTGTCCTGCCCAGTACAATTATAAACTTAGTGGGTAACAAGTCCCACATGCTTCCAGGCAGAAGGAGAGAGGTGGGGGGGACAGAGTCATATCTGAGGTGAAAGTAGTGAGGAGCAGGCTGATGCAAGCCACCCAGAGTCATGGTGATGTCTTGCCTGGGCTGCAGCCAAGGCCCATATCTGGATTTCGGTTCTATTGTAACCACAGTCTATTTTGAAGTCTATGACTCCACATAGCACGTAAGGCTGAGAGGGAAGGGCTGCACAGAGTTGACCTGCCCCTCACTGACTACAATGGTAGGGAGAACTAGCCCTGCCTCTCGTGAGCTGAAGCTCTCAGGAGAGAGGATTCTACATCTCACTTGGGCAGCACAATAAAATCGGCCCTGGTCTCAGAGGCAAGGCCCACCTGGCCCTGAGGGCAAGAAAAGGGAAGAGCAGGTCATACTTGTCATGAAGTGAGGAAAAATATCTCCTCTTGCCTCACTCAATCCCTTGCCAGCTACCATTTTTTGGGAAAATGGTCCATCTGCCTCTTTTGGACAGCACAATGGAGTCGACCCTGAGGAAAAAAAGCATGAGTGAGCCTGTGCTGAATGTGTGAGGGGGCATAGCTGGAACCACCTCCCTCTATCAAGGTGGTGGGATGGTGGGGATGAAGAAAGCATGCCCTCCTTTTTGTCCCTATGCCTTCATCTGGCAAGGGAGCTGGCCTGTTTACCAGATGCAACACTCAGGATAGTAGGCTCTCCACTCCATTGAGGCTGCACAGTAAGAGCTGACCTTATTAGGGAGGGCACAGATGAGCCTAGAGGGGGTGGGGGAAGTGAGCATGGGGAGCCTGGTTCTGTCCCTCCTCTTCCATATGGCAGTCTGGATGGGGAATAGATGCTCCTCTCCATCAATTCCCAGGGCAGGTTGGAAAGCTGGCCCTGATGTCAGAAAGGCAGAACACCCCCATCACAACTCCCCTCACCTCTGCTCTGCCCCTGCAACACTTGAGAGAGCAAGCCTTGTACCTCTCATGAGCATCACAATAGAGTCAACCCCATTAGTGTGAGTGAGCCAGCCCTAAATTTATCAGTATGGGAGTGCTATCTCCCAATATTCATCTGTGATGTGGCAGCTCGGACAGGGGAAAGATGCCTTTGTCCACCTCACCCATAAATGCCTGAGGCAGGTGGGAGAGTTGACCATAAGGTCAGAAGTGGAGGAAAGTTGCTACTGCCCACCACCAGTCTCTAAGATTGGGACACGAGGCCAAGCACCTCACCTGGGCAACACAGTAGAGCTAGTCCTGTTGGCTGAGGTGTATGTGAACCAACCCCAATATTGTAAGCATACAAAAACTGTCTCCATTACTCACCTGTCATGAGGTCCCTTGGGTGAAAGAGAGATGCTCTCTAATCAAACACTTGAGTCAGGTGAGAAAGCTGGCCCTAAGGTCATAAGGGGAGGAGAGTTGGCCATGCCCCTCATCTGACAGGGCTCTAGGGAGAGTGGCCCCTGAACCATTCCTAGACAACATAGTAGAGCTGAACCTGAAGGTGTAGTATGGGATACCCTACCCAGAAGACGTGAGGGTAGACGAACTGGTCCTGGTCCCTGCTAATTGCTGCAGGGGTGAACTTAGACACTGACCAACCCTGCAACTACCTAGGCCCAGAAACACTGCAATGTCCACTCCATCTGTCATCTGCTGGAGCATGTGAATGAACTGTCCTGCAGACCCAAAGCTATAGGATCTCTACAACACAGAACAACACAGGATAGGGAAAAGGAGTCCCAGTGAGGGCCCCGCATCAATAGTGTAGCAGAAACCAGAGGATTCAAAGACCAATGACTCTTTGCAATGAACACAAAGTAAAGATCATGAAAAAGAGGGTTTTCTGTGTGACTTGCTATGTTACACTGTCTTGCAGGAGAAGATTTTTTCCCTTACTTTTCTTTTCTTTTTTCTTTTCTCTCTTAAATTTTATGAGGAGGTGCTGCAAGGGCAGAGAGTAAACAGGCAGGGACAAGAAATGAATTGATAAAAATGTATCCTGTGAAAGACACAAAGAATAAATAAAAAGAAATTTTAAAAAAGAAAATGTTGTACGCTTCATTCAACAATTATATTGTTGAAATTTAATGGGTGTGGCACGTGGCCATGTCTAGAAGTCATTATTTCACAGAAGGCATTCTAGCCCTCTGACTCTTACAATGTTCTTGTCTCCTCTTCTGCAATGTTACCTGAGCATTAGGCATAGGGATTGCATTTAAGATGTACTACTTTGGCAGGTCACCCATGGCCGCTATTTCCTGCACTTAGACTAGTTGTGGATCTCTGTAGTAGCCTCAATCCACTGCAAAAATATTTTTTTATGAATGGAAATGAGAGCCCTATTTATCTATAAGGAGAATTATTTGGAACATAGTTATAAGCTATGCTGATTTAGCATAATGAGCACAGCAGTTGATATGTCAACGTAGATGAGGAAAATATCACAAAGTCCTACCCTAGATGACCAGCTATGGAAAACCAATGCCTGCTGAGAAAGTGAAAATCATTCTTTTTCAGACATGACTTTCCTAATGGGTTATCTAATACTCAATAGTCATCTCTAAACACATGTGATTACGAACAACATGGATGGACTGAGCACATACACACACACACACACACACACACACACACGCACATACACACACCAATTGTCACGTGCAACCTCGCCAGCAAGGAAGACGTGACACCCAGGCTCTTCTTTCAGCAGTTTTATTCAGGAACCTTGATTAATTTTCTGACTTCTGACTTACTTACTTATGACAGGGACTGACTGACTTGCTACGTGTTCTCTCTCATTCTGCCTCCTGCGTCCGGGAAAAACCTGCCCGCAGCCTAAATAACATCTGGGCAGCCAACCCCAGTATGCCACATGGGCACTGCCTATAGGTCCAGGTACACGGAAGCAAGCCAGATCCTGAGCCTAGCGAATTATGGAATAGTTTGTCACTGAGAGCACTCACCATGTGGAAGGTGGAGGTCCGAAGCCAGCACCATCTTTAAGGCGTGGCTACACGCAGCTCCCCACAACCAATAATAAGTATACAAAAAGACATATAAGTAATTGGAAGGATAAAATGGAAATAGGTAGAAATGATAAAAAATATAGTGCACAAGTAAGAAATTCTTAATAAAAAATAAAGAGAATGTGATATGTGTACTGGAATAACAACAAACAGATACAGAAAGGATAATGTTTTATTTGTAGCAAACTGGATGAAACTAGGAGACATCAGGCACAGAAAGGAAAATGCTGGGTGTTCCCACTCAAAATGTGAAAACAATAAAGTTTTATCTCATTGAAGTTGAGAGTAGAATGATAGCCATATATGCTACAAGGACAAGAAAGAGACTATTGGGAGGCTGGATAACAGAAACTGAAATACATGTGAATCAGAAACACATACTACATAGTGAGATGAATATAGTTCACAACAATTTATTATGAGTTTTATAAGGAACTAAAAAAGAATTTAAAGGTTTACAACACAAAGAGACCAAGGTCACTTAATAGATAAAAACATTTACCACTGTGACTTCCTCAAATATATTATCTATATGCATTGACACACTGTCATCCATTTAGAGATACAATTAATAATCAATAAAAATTTGATTCAAATAAGATACAATTCACTATCATTTTAACTATTTAAGAACAAGTGTCTATAAAACAGCTCAAGACATTGGTTTTATATGTATATACATATATATTTATAGAATAAAGTCTCATTTTTTTTAATCCATGTATCCCCTTGTTCAAACTCGTGTCCCCCTCTCGACTCCACCTGGCTATTCTTTCTTCTCACCATCCCCTCATCTCCTGTCCAGAAAGGGCAAGTGGCCTCAAGGTAGATTAGATCAGCATCTAATCCAGGCAAGTCCAATGAACTCATCCTAAAATCAAGACTGGGTTAAGTGTTCCTCTAGAGGAAATGGGCTCCAAGGTGCTGGTCCATGGTGCTTCAGACCCCAAGCTGTTAAGTGGCTGTGGTTTGCAGCTTGGGTGTGCTTTGCTTTTTATTTAAAGTCCACTATTGAGTGAGTACATCCCCTACTCACCTTTCTGGGTTTGTGACACCTCGCTAAGGAGGATATTTTCTAAATCCATCCATTTGTCTGAAAATTTTAAGATATCATTTTTTTCTTATTGCTGAGTCATTCTCCACTGTGTAGATGTACCACAGTTTGGTAATCCATTCTTCAGTTGAGGGGCATCTAGGTTGTTTCCATGTTTTTGCTATTACAAATAATGCTGCTATGAATATAGTAGAGTTAATGCTTTTGGAGTGTCAATGTGCATCTTTAGGTTATATACCCAATAGTGATATTGTTGGATCCTTAGGGAGATTGAGTCCTAGTTTTCCAAGAAATTGCCATATTGCATTCCAGAGTGGCTGAACAAGCTTACACTCCCACCATCAATGGAGGAGTGCTCCCTTTGCTCCACATCCTCCCCAGCATAGGCTTAGACATTGTTTTAAAAAGCACAAATCACTGGGTTTATGTGTCACCAATTTTCCACATTTGACCCCAGAGCTTCTTCATAACCTTTTTGACCTCCTCATTTCTGAGGGTATAGATTAAAGGGTTTAACATAGGTGTTACCAGTGTACAAAACACAGTCACAGCTTTATCAGCAGGGAAGGAGGTCATAGGCCTTAGGTACAGGTATGAACAAGGTACAAAGAACAAGACAACAACAGTGACATGAGAGGCACAGGTAGACAGGGCTTTGTGACGTCCTTCTGAACTGTGATTCCTCAGGGAGTGAAGGATGACTATATAGGAAGCAACCAGCATAGAGAAAATGAGTAAACACAGTGACCCACTGTTGGCAGCAATAAGTGGCCCTAGAGTGTGAGTGTCAGTGCAGGCCAACTCGAGGAGTGGTATTAAATCACACATAAAATGGTCAATGATATTTGGGCCACAGAATGGCAGCTGGGCCATGAATAAAATCTGTATTCCCCCATGGATGAATCCCAGAATTACAGCAGCCCCCACCAAGAATACACACACTGGTCGGCTCATAATGGTCATATAGTGCAAGGGCTTGCAGATGGCTACATAGCGATCATAAGCCATGGAAATTAGCAAGATGATTTCAGCTGCAGCAAAAAAGTGCTCAGCAAAAAGTTGAGTCATACATCCATTGAAGGAGATACTGCTATTCTGAGAGATCAAGTCAGAGATCATTTTAGGTGATATGGAAGAAGAGTAGAAACCATCTATGATGGACAAGTAGGACAGAAAAAAGTACATGGGAGTATCCAGGGCTGGGCTGATGAAGATGGTGACTGAGATGAACATGTTACCTGCCAGTGTGATCAAATAGATGATTAAGCACACAATGAATAAGAGTTTCTGCAGATCTGGGTCTTGAGTCAAACCAAGGAGGATGAATTCTGTGACATTGCTCATTCTTTGTCTTAATTAGGTTCTTGCTGTAACCATAAGGACATCTAAAAAAAAGATAGAATGTCACATTAATGATATTTTCAATACTAAGCTGAAATACTTTGTCATCTTATGTCTTGTGACCACTGAAATAGAAAGGCTTCATTTTTACTTTTATACTTAGATCAATTTGCAGATAATTTTGAAGATGAAAAGTAGGTTAGCTTAGAACTAATAATTTATTATAACTACAACAAAGCAGTGTCTTACTATAGTTTTTGGCTAAAGGTTAACAAAATATTTTTAAAAATTCTGGGAATAATCTCAATGACTGCTTTTTTATTATTATGTTTTTTTTCTTGTGAAACAAGTATCATGAATCTCAAAAAGACAAATTTCCCTCATGAATATTGATGCAAAACTTCTCAACAAAATTCTGGCATACTGCATAGAACAACATATAATACATATCATCTACCATGATGAAGTAGGCTTCAACCCAGAAATGCAGGGGATTCAACATACAAAAAAACATAAATGTCACCCATCATATAAACAAACTGAAAGAAAAAAAACACATGATCTTATCTTTAGATGCTGAAAAAGTCTTTGACAAAATCCAACACTCTTTTATGATAAAAGTCCTGGAGAGATCAGGAATACAGGGAAAATATCTAAATATAATGCAGGTGACTTACAAGAAGCCGACAGCCAGCATCAAACCAAATGGAGAAATACTCAAAGCAATCTCACTAAAATCAGGAACTAGACTAGGCTGTCCTCTCTCCCCTTATCTATTCAATATAGTTCTCGAATTTTAGCTGAAGCAGTAAGAGAACACAAAGTGATTAAGGGGATACAAATTGGAAAAGAAGTGAAACTATCTCTACTTGCAGATGATATGTTTGTATACGTAAGTGACCCATAAAATTCTACCAGGGAACTTCTATAGCTGATAAACACCTTCAGCAATGTAGAAGGATACAAGATTAACTCAAAGAAATCAGTAGCCCTCCTATACACTAAAGGCAAAAGGGCTGAAAAAGAAATAAGGGAAACATCATCCTTTATAATAGCTGCAAATAGCTTTAAATACCTTGGAGTAGCTATAACCAAAGAAGTTAATAGATCTATCTGACAAAAACTTTAAATCTCTGAAAAAAGAAATTGAAGAGGATATCAGAAAATGAAAAGATCTCCCATGTTCCTGTATAGGTAGGATCAACATAGTAAAAATGGCAATTCTACCAAAAGCAATCTACAGATTCAATGCAATTTCCACCAAAAGCCCAGTCTTGATGTTGGGTTGAGGAAAGCAGATTTGCCTGGAATGGATGCTGAACTAAGCTACCTTGAGACCTTGGGACCTCCTGCCCTTGCTGGGGAGGAGGTAAGGAGATGGAGAGAAAAGAGAGTGAGTGGAAGAGATGAAAGGGGAAAGAGAGTTTGAACATAGATAAAAAATGAGACTTTATTCATAATAAAAAAAATTTAAAAAGATTAAAAAGATAAGAAATTACATTTTTGCCTGAATGTGAATGTTAACATTCTATGAACACAATGTTCATGAAATTCATTAGGACACTAGAGACCTGAAGCCTGGCTGGATGGAAGGCTCCTGTCTGTGTTCTATATGTACGATTCCTCTGTATCATATGATGCACAAAAAGTCAGGGATGAAGACAGAACTATAGTGAGAGTTACTTATGTTCTGGAAGATAAAAGAACATTTTTTTAACAGCTCATTGAGTATGATTAATTCTAGAACAGCAACTTTTATGACAGATTCTCCATGGTCCCCTTTCATGATCTCTTTTTTTTGTATTGTAGGATGTGTGTATATATGTAAAGGCTTCGAAGTCCTTCTAAGTCCTCACAGCATTTTATAAATTTCCAAAATGTCGAACTATTTCTTCATTTAGGATTATGTTCAGAGTTAGGAAAACGCTGCTGGGTACTCACTGTAAATGGAGTTACACGAGGTAAAGGCACCTATGAGAGACATAGCTTAGAAAATATACTGTCTGTTTTTGGTATACATCCGATCAGAATAATTAAATTTATACTTCTCACTGACAACTGATAGAAATTTTGCTGCTATATAAAATTGTTTTCTTTCCATTTCTGTACATGTGGACTTTTACTAGCATGTTAGTGTCAGTGTTTTACAAAAAGAGATTTTAATCTTTCTCTTTTCCTTTCTGCCTCATTCATGTGAATAAAAAAGCAACATAATTTCCTTCTCATAACATCCAAATTCTGGTTAGACAGGTAAGCATCAAGACCCCTCAGTTACAATAAAATTGAGGGAAAATATTTGGTTTTTAGGGTGGATTAGTCCCTTTAATTCTCCTTTTTTTCATTGGACCTGCATATATAGACTATGTGGTTAATCTTTATTTAAATCAAGACTTCAGTAAGACTACTAAGCACAGTCTTTAAAAGTGACTTCAGTCATTCTCAGCACCACCTGTCTTGCAGATTCCTACAGATTATTTAATGTTATTGTGTTTCATGAATTCATTTTTATAGCAAAACTTTATACTTGGAAAACTTTATATTATAAAACTACAAGCTCCACTTCAGTGAGAACAAACTGTCCAAAGAGAGTGAATCTGATTAAAACTTTTTAAAACAAGCGTAGCTTTCACTGACCCGGGTATATCTGAGTGTCGAGATGTCCCTGTTTGTAGATTTGGTGCAGTCATTGTTTCTTTACCTCTTGGCACATGCAGTAGAGTTTTCAACAGACTCTGTGAGCTGACATCTCTCTAGACAATTTTCCAGTTTGCATTTTTTTATTGTTTTTTATTCCCATTGTCACAATTTACTCTGAAATGACATAATTTAGTCATGGGTCTTATGTACTTTTTAACTTTCTTGAGATATGTTTACAGCCATATGTGCTTCCATAATACAGAAATATTATACTTCAACTCAAAAACACTTGAAATAAAGTCAAGTATTTCAAAGCAGAAAGTATTTCTGTATTCTACTATAAAATGTGTAAATGAATAGAACAGCTTGAATGGACCTGGTTTTCTCTACCACTTTGGGCACCTGTTTTGCTTCCTAGTAGCCCATGAATTTTGTACAGAGAAAATTTCTTTTATTTCTAACCCAAGTTTTCCTGTAACTTACCTCTGTAGAAATTCACTGATACTAAGCCCTGTCTCTTAAACAAATTTTGTTATCACAACTCTAATCATGAGCTCACAAACCCTCTGGAATCTCTTCTTCCTTGATTCTAAAGAATTGTTTAAATAGACTTTCAGATATAAGATCTGGTAATGTTTTGACTTCTCAAACACCCAAAGGACTACTAATTGTTTCTGTTGAAATCTTTGCCAAAACAATAGTCAAGGTCTTCTGCATTCTACCACTTGGTGTCTTTAAAGTTCTTTATCAATGTCTAATTTTAGAAACACAGTTGGATGGAGTTAAATAGGTGTGTGCATTATTTAGGATATCACCTGAAAGTTATACTTTTGAATACTCCTTTATTAAAATTTTATAAAAGCTTCCTTTGATTATTATAGCTTTGTTGATGTTAGTCTAGTATATCTAGTATTTGTAAGTATATTTTAGGATTCAGAGAGTGGATTTGTTTAAAATAAAAAAAACACAGTTTAAAGGATATGATTATTTAAAGATTGAAATGATAATAACCAATCATTGCAGATTGTGACATTTTTTAATAATGGCCTATTTAGTCAACAGGATAATTCAGGATCATTATCTACCATAGACTGGACAGGAAATTTTAACAAGTCAGGGACACCATTTTTCATCAGTGTGATTATCTGCCTTACATGTTATACTGTGTTACTGAAGAACACAGACATTTTTTCTCTACTCCACAAAAAAGAAACTGATTTTTAGAGTTAGGTGCTGCATTCTCAATAAGCAAACATTGATAAAGTCACATGGCCAGTCACAGTGTGTGTGTGTGTGTGTGTATGTGTGTGTGTGTATGCAGAGTTAGAGAATCAATTCCTCTACAAAGAAAGTTCCATCAACTCCTGAGGTGACATCAAACTCAATGATGCATCATATGTAACCATCTGTCTGTTGATATTATCAGTCTGCATTTAAACAAGGGTAATATACTCCTGAATTCAAAGACTAATGAATCAAAGCCCAAAAGCAAAACTTCCAACTCTACTGTTAAAAATCAACATTTTTGCCTTCATAACCAATCTCAGCCATGGGCCTCTCTATATTTGATTACTTTAAGTGTAAAGTTTAGATTAGTGCCACTAGCCATATTAACATTATTGTAAATCATCTTTCTCATCAATATCCATGAATTTTTTGCACTTCCAAACTGTATTCCTTAGTCTTTGTATAAGCTAGAGTTTCTATTGCTGTGTAAAGACACCATGGCCACATCTACTCTTACAAAGGAAACATACTGTGGTAGTGACTTACAGTTCAGTGGTTCAGTCCACCACCATCCTGGGATCATGGTGGAGTGCAGGCAGACATATTCTCGCTAGACCCAGACACCTGGAGGGATCTTGAGCCTATATGATATCTCAAGCTCTCCTCTACTGTGACATACTTCCTCCAACAGGACCATACCTCCTAATAGCTCCACTTATTGTGAGATTATGTGGCCAATTACATTCAAACTACCACATTTCACTCCCTGGCTCCCGTAAACTTGTAACAAGATCATAATGCAAAATGCACTTAATCCAACGTCAAAAGTTCCCAAAGTCTATCATAGTCTGAACGATGTTCAGAAGTTCAAAGTTCAAAGTCTCTTCTGAGATTTTTGCAATCTCTTAACTGTAATGTCCTACAAACTCAAAATAAGAAAACACATCCAACATACAATGACAGGATATACATTACTGTTTCAAAAAAGTGTGGAAGGGAGCATAGTGAGGAAATAGTACAAAAAAGGAAGAATGAAAATCAGCTGGGCAAACTCCAAACTCTGCATCTCCATGTCTCATGTCAAAATGTTCTTCAGATCTCCAACTCTGTTCAGCTTTTTTTAACTACAACACACTTCTTTCTCTTGGGCTAGTTCTACCATGTTAGCAGCTTTACCTGGCAGGTATCTCACAACTCTGGCATCTCCATCATCTTGGAGTCTCCAAAGCAATCTAAACTTTGACTCCACAGCTTCATAAAATGACCTTCCTAAGCCTCTATTGAGAGATACCCCCAAAGACACATAACAGACCTCACTGGCTTTTCTTAAATTCAGGGGAAAATTCCATAGCCCATTTCTTCTATCCTTAATTCTAAAGCCAGAATCAGCCAAGTTCTGCTGCTTGCTGGGGCTGGATTATGGTTACTTCATTTCATTACATCTTCAATAGTTTTCTGTTCTTCACTGCCTGAACTTGGCTGTCCTGAAACTGGATGTCTACACCAGGTTGGGCTCAAACTCAGAGATCCAACAGCCTCTGCCTTCTTAGTGCTAAGATAAAAGGTGAGCATCACCACACCCTGCTCTAAGCTTTTCTTTAGTTTCTTTTCATAAATTGAAAACTTAACTGGGACTTTTAGCTAACTCTCCAGCACCATGTCTGCCTGCATGCCACCATGTTTTCTGCCATGATGATAATGGACTAAACCTCTAAAAGTATAAGCCATCCCCAATTAAATGTTTTCTGTATAATAGTTACCATGACCATGGTGTCTCTTCACAACAATAGCAACCCTAACTAAGACAGAGGGTAACTTTCAGGAATGAGCTATTTCAGTTCACTATGTGGCTTATAGGAATCAAGCTCAGGTTGATAACCACTGCCTTTACCTCTTGAGACATCTTGCCACCACCTGATGGGCCATATTTTATGATGATAATCTTGATATAAAGGCAACATATGGAGACTGTATGTCACAGTGAGTGTAACTTGAACTTATGAGTCCAACTCTACAATGACACACTTCCTCCAATAAGGCCATGCCTCCTAATAGTGCCTACGGAGACCATTTTCTTTCAAATTGTCACATCCTCTGACTGCCACATACAAGCTATAGGGTATACAAACACCTAAAAAAAGAAAAAACTAGGTGGGATCTTGCCCTGAGGTCACCAAACCCTTTATTCCATTTCTTAATCCTTAATCTATGTTTATCACCTTGATCACAGGAAGTAGCCCCATTCCACTTCCTGGTGCTTTTTTTCTCCTCAAAATTTACAACTTGTGATTTACCCTGCTCAATTTGTTCTTTTTCATTATAAATCCTTGTTAGACTTACCAAATAACCACACAACAGAGTCTATATAGGCTGCTTTGAAATTTTTTCTGCCAATGGAATTAATCTAAAACTTTGCACAATTGGAATAGTTACTTGTTATGGTATTCTGGTCTTAATAGTTATAATTTTTAAAAACTAAAATTAGTAGATGTTGTGGAATGTTTGTTTACACTATGAAAATGTGCCTTTGCAAAGACATCTTTTGATTACTTTAATAAAAAGCTGAATGGCCAATATCTGCACAGGAAGAGAGTTAGGCAGGACTGTTAGACACAGAGGACTCTGAGAAGATAAAAGGTAGGGTCAAGAGCCAGAATCAGAGAGGAGACAGGAGAAACAAGATGAATGAAAGGTAACATCATGTGGCAGAACATAGGTTAAAAAATATGGGTTAATTTTTAAGAGCTAGTTGAGATAAGCTTAAGATAAAGGTCAATCTTTTATAATTAATAATATCTCTGTTTCATTATTTACAAGCTGGCAGTCCAAAGATTATCTAACACAAAAGCTTGTTATATATGGTATTCAGTCTGGGGTATGTATTCCCACGCAAGACCTGAGAAATTAAAAAAAAAAAAACACCTTCCAAACACACAAACATGAAGCCAGTCCTAGCCCCAAAGGCTCTCAGATGAGCCACCTTGGCATACATAGATATGGCTCCAATACTTTCAGGATGCCTTGGCTCTAAAGCAAAAGTTTAGAATGGGAAATGTGTTGCAATGGAGAAGTTATGTCTTTGTTTCTACAATAAACAAAAAGTTATGCTTTCTCTTCAAAATTAATAAATTTATTGCTTGTGTTTTCATGGATGCATCTATCTTTCTTAGGTTGGAGTTTTTCTTCTAGTGCCTTCTGTAGGGCTGGATTTGTAGATATGTATTGTTTAAAAATGGTTTTGTCATAGAATATTATAGCTACTCTGTCTATAGTAATTGAAAGTTTTGCTGGATATAGTAGTCTGGGCTGGCATACATGGTCTCTTAGTATCTGTATAACATCTGTCCTGGACCTTCTGTCTTTTGGAGTCTCCATCGAGAAGTTGAGTGTTATTCTGATGGGCCTTCCTTTATAAGTGTCTTGACCATTTTTCCTTCACAGCTTTTGATAATCTTTCTTTATTCTGTATGTTTAATGTTTGATTATTATGTGGCAAGCAGACTTTTTGAGGGTTCTTCTCTACTTTGTGTTCTGTAAGCTTCTTGTATTTTCATAGTCATTTTCTTCTAGAAATTGGGAAAGTTTTTTGTAATTTTGCTGAATATATTTTTCTGTGCCATTGATCTGATAGTCTTCTCCTTCTTCTAGTCCTATTATTCTTTAGCTTGGTCCTTTCATAGTGTCCCAGATTTCCTGGACATTTTGTGTTAAAACTTTTGGGGCTATAGTGTTTTCTTTGACAGACAAATTTATTTCCTTTATCTCTCATGCCAGAGATTCTCTCTTCCATCTCTTGCATTCTGTCAGTTATGCTTGCATCTGTAGTTCCTGTTCACAATTCAGATTTTCCATTCCAGAGTTTTCTCAGTTTATGTCCTCTTTATTGTTTTCATTTTAGCTTTTAAGTCTTGAATTATTTCCTTTACCTGTTTGATTGCTTTTTCTTGGTTTTCTTGAATTTCTTTAAGGGATTTATTGATTTCTTCCAATTTTTTGTTTTTCTTTTCCTCTATTTCTTTAAGGGAATTTCTTTATTTCCTTCTGAACTAACCATGATTAGACAAGTGGCATAGTATCTTTCTCAGAGAAACATTTTTATCTTCTTTTTTCTGTGTCTACCTGGCATCTCTGTTCTGCTCTTCCTCTTCCCAGAATTTTCTTAGACTGGTAGAGATTGATAGCCCTACCTATATTTTCTGTCTGTCTTCTGCCCAATCAGTGTTTTATTGAACCAGTAGCTGGGGCAAAAAATGTACAAAAGCATATCCCCTAGCATTTCCCCTTTTTTCTTTTTAAAACAAAACACCAAATCTAATTTCCTTTTATGGTCTTTTTTCTCACCATTATCTATAATAACTTGTAACCAACACTGTAACCAACAAAGACAAACATCTATAATCAATTTTTGGAAATGTAGGTATAGTTCTCTAGACTACTTCCTGCTGATTAGGAACACTGGCAATCTTATGGGGACCTAAAAAAATTTAAAATTATGGTCAAGTCCACAGTAGATTAATCAATGAAGCTAGATCATCTTGATTAGCAGTCTTTAGTTGTTCTGGATATAGAACTCAGAGGACACTACAACAGAGGTGCTCTGAAATGTTGGACCATCAGAGATTTTTCAGGAGTCTTCCTTGATCAAACATTATTTTCTTTAACCTAGAATAAATCTACATCCTCTCATTTTCTGTGGAAATAAAAAGTAAACCTCTTCTCCAAAATAACATATCTTTTCACTTCAATTTTGAAGTCAAGGCATTCATAAAATATATAGATTGGATTAATCCAGAAGCATTTATAATCAAATTTTTCCTAGCAGCTCTTGCTCATTCCTCTTCAGTCAAAAATTTCAAAGAAGAAAAAATAACATATAGTTGTCAAAGATTCTATCTCTACTCCCTGAGTTCCTCTTAATTTATCTTATTCTTTTCATTTGGATATTTACTGGGTTTTATTTTTTAGCTTTCTCTTATTAGAAATTATTTCTTTAGTTTTTTCTTTTTAAAAAAAATTTTCTAAATTGTGTGTTTTTTTTAGTGGTTCCATAATTTTTTATACACTGGGCATCCTTTTGTTCTCATTTTTTTAAATTTCATTTTTAATTTTCTATTTCTCTGACTCCTTGTTTATCTCTCTGACATTAATTCACATGCCTATGAACACCTGATTTTTTCAAAGAATCAAAATATATACAATAAAAAAAAGCATCTTTAATAAATGGTACTGGCATAACTGAATGGTAGCATATAGTAGAATGTAAATAGATCAATATCTATCACCCTGCACAAAACTCAAGTACAAGAGGAACAAAGACTTCAACATACATTCAGTTACACTGATGTGATAGGAGAAAAAATGGGAAATAGCCTTAAATACATTAGCATAGGAAGCCACTTCCTAAATACAATACTAGTAGCACAGACACTAAGAGAAACAGTCAATTAATGGGACCTTATAAAACTGAGAAGCTTCTGTAAGGCAAAGGACATAGTCAATAAGACAAAATTACAGCCTAAGGAGTGGGAAAAGATATTAACCAATCCTCCATCTGAAGAGGGCTGATCTCTAAAATATATAAATAAGCTAGACATCAAAATATCAAAATAATTCATTTAAAAAAATGAAGCATAGTTCTAAACAGAGAATTCCCAACAAAAGAACCTCAGATCACCAAAAGACATCTAAATAAGTGCTCAGCAACATTAGCCATCAGGGAATTCCAAATTAAAGCAACTCTAAGATACCATCTTATACCTTCCAGTATAGCTAAGATCAAAAAACACTGATGACAGCCCATGCTTGAGGGGATGTAGAGAAAGGGGAACTAATGGAAGAGTAAACTTGTACAGCCACTTTAGAAATCAGTATGACAGTTTCTTAGAAAACTGGGAATCATTCTATCTCATGATCCAGCAATACTACTCTTGGGCATATATGCAAAGGATACACATTCATGCCACAAACACATCTGCTCAACTATGTTCATGGCAGCATTATTTATAATAGCCAGAACCTGAACACAACCTAGATGCCCCTCAACTAAAAAAATAAATTTAAAATAATTGTGGTAGATTTACACAATGAAGTATGATGCAGATGTAAAAACAAAAAATGACATATTTAAATTTGCAGACCAATGGATAGAACTATAAAAAATTTATCCTGAGTGAGGTGACCCAGACCCAGAAAGACAAACATGGTATGTAGTCACTCATAAGTGGATATTAGACATAAAGAAAAGGACAACCAGGCTACAATCCACAAACTCGGAGAAGCTAGATAACAAGAAAGATACTAAGAGAGACATCCATGTACCCTGGGAAAGAGAAATAAATAAAATCTTCTATTAAATTGGTAACATGAAGGAGATAGGGGCAAGTGGGAAGAGAGAATGGTAAAGTTGTGGGAGGGACAGAGAGCAATGAAATAAATATCTTGACAGAGGAAACCAATCTGCGGCTAGGGAGAAACTTGATGCTAGGGAAACTCCCTGAAATTCACAAGGATAACCCCAGTTAAGACTCTAAGAAATAGCGGAGAGGGTACCTGAACTGCTCTTCCCTGTAATCAAATTGATGACCACTAATTGTTATCATAGGACCTTCGTCCAGCTACTGATGGAAGCATATGGAGAGATCCACAGCTAAGCTCTGCGCCCAGGTCCTGGGGTGCAGTCAAAGAAAGGGAGAAGGGATTATATTAGCAAAGTGGTCAAGATCACGATGCAAGAATCCACAGAGACAGCTGACCCAAGATCCTGGGAGCTCACTGACAGCTTGAGAACCTGCATGGCACCAAACGAGGTCCTCTGAATATGGATGACATTTGTGTGGCTTAAGTAGTTGGTGGCTCCTATGGCAATTTGACCAGGATTTATCCCTAGTTTTTGAATGGGCTTTCTGGAACCCATTCCCTATAGAGGAATACCTGGCTCAGCCTTGAAACAGGAGAAGGGGCTTTGTCTTGTCTCAACCTGACATTCCAGACTTTGTTGACTCCCCATTAGAGGGTGAGGTGGAGAAAGCTGGGGGTGAATGGGAGAAGGAGATAGAAGGAAAATTGTGGTTGGTATGTAAAAGCAAATAAGTTAAAAAAAAGTCCAGAAAAGCATAAACAGAAAAATACTTTCCAAAAAGATATTCTAATATCACAGAAAAAAATCCCAAAGTTTGACTAATGTGATTGAAAAGTACAAAAAAAGTTCCATGAAGTCACATAAACCATCAGCACAGTGAATAGACAGCCTACAGCAAACTATGCACCAGAGTAATAATATCTAGAATATATAAAAATACAAAAATAAAAGAGAAAATGTTACCGGATTAACAAATACTAATGAACCAAATAAACCATCCTCAAAGAATAGCTATAAATGCAAATAAATATTTTAAAGGGTGTTTAGCATGCTTAACCATCAAAAATCATCCTTTCAACACTATTCATAATGGTTGATATATGGAATCAGTTTAATTGTTCATCAAAGTATGAATGAATACAAAGTAACACAGGGAGACTGAGAGAAGGATCTCTCTCTCTCTCTCTCTCTCTCTCTCTCTCTCTCTCTCTCTCTCTCTCTCTCTGTGTGTGTGTGTGTGTGTTTATAAAATGTCATTCCATCTTTTTTATATTTATTTATTTATTATTTGGTGATTTTACGTCATATGCCCCATCAAACTCAATTATCAGAACTCTCAGACTCATACCCGCTTTTATGATCTCCCCATTCCATCTTTGAAATGAAGAAAACGCCATTTGAGATAATACTGATGAACACAGAGAGCATTACCTTAAGTGAAAGAAATTTAATTAAATGCAAATACTGTATGACCTCATCTGTATATGGGGGCTGAAAACAGCCATGTCAGAGACTAATAGTAGAAAGACAACTGCCAAGAGCTTAAGAGAGATGGGTTCTGGAGAGGCAATGTACAGTCAAGTGACTGTATTTACTGATTCTATATTACACACTTGAACTCTACCATGAGGGTAGATGTTTCTTATTAGTACAAAACACCAGCCAGGATGCTAAATTCCTTACTAAGCTTCTTCTTGTCATTATGTTATGTTGTGTACATATAAAAAATTAATTAGTAAGTCCTAAATTTAGGCTACTTTTATAAAACATATTAAGATATGGTTGAAAAATATCAACCATTTGAAGAAAAGTAGTTTTAACATTTCCACTAATGTCCCTGCTGCTTGCTATTGAGTGAATTTTCAGAGAGATTTTAATACTTATAAGAAAATTGGAGCTGCTTCCATGCTGTCACTCAAGAAAATATAGTTTTCCACCTTAAAGTTATGCCACTTTAATACCAATATGGCATTCGTATGTCTTAACCTAAAAGAACATAAAGAAAGGAATGTCACCAGCTTTCATTCAAACTCAGAGAATACAAATTTCCCACCCAACAATTTTTTTCCTGTGATGTCTCTTCAGAATATCTGCTTCCAAGACAAATTATTTCCATCAATAGAGATAATTAAGCCCTGGAGAAAAACCAACAGGTATAACACAATGCCTCTGCATCTTTGTGAGCCCTCTTGAAATATCTGTATAGTCTAAGATAAAAACAGCATTTGCTGTTAATATCTCCAGGTCAGGATTCATCATGAATAGAGTGCTTTGTCTAAATTTATTTCCTTCACACTATCTGCCATCTACTCTGCAAGAGCAACAATTTTGCATTGACTATCATTTTTCTTTGCAAATCTACTAAAAATTCAAACCTCAAGTTTTCTGTAACATTGTTATGAGAGGTTAGGCTAGAATATTTGGATTAATAAGATTCAACTTTTGATTTCATATCAAATTATCTATGAATTTTTTCTAAGTGTGGAATATGTTTCATGTTGCAATAGATTATTCTAATAAAAAGTCAGTTTGAAGATGACATTAGGTTTGGATATTACCAGATATTATTAGAATCATTTAAGGTGATTAAGGTAAGTTTTGTAATGGGATTGACAATTAAATTTTTCTTATATGATGATAATTATTTTTCAATGATTTCTAAACACATTTATATATTATTTTATTCTCACCTTAAGTATATGACATTTAAACATTAATCTTCTCTCATATTACAATTAAAATTGAAATTTTTAAAGAATTTATAGGACATAGCTTTCTGAAGCCAAACACCACTTGCTGTTTGTCTGAAAAAATACTCACACAAATTATGAAAGAAAGTTTCAGTTTATTCTACATGCACAAAAGATTTAAATACAATATTAGGTGACATAAATTATCAAAGGTTTATTCCATGAATACAGAAAACCATTCCTGGGATTACTATGTAGATACTGTGAGTTAATGGTATCTTGAAGAGTAATTCTGGGAATGAGTCTCCATGAGCTCATTAGGTGGTTAAATACTTCCATATGGTACTGCTCTACTTTTGATTATGCCATATGTTCTCCTATAGTATGTTTTTCTAAATATTCCTTTCAATAATTTCTATAATAATTTATAAAATGTATCTTAATGTTTTCACTTTATAGGTAAGGAAATAATAACATAAAATTCCAAGAAATGCACCTAAAATAAAATAAACTGCACATGGAAGAACCAAGATTCTAATCCGTAGTTTGAGTTCAAAAATTAATAACCCTCTAGCTACTATTGGAGGGTTCCTCAGCATTTTGGAGGATAATCTGAAGCATTTATTTTAGTATAAACTAAAGCAGAGGTGAGTGGGACCATGAAAAAGGCCAAAATCCAAGACTTTGCCACTAAATGCAATACCACAGTTTTCTTAATTCTTAGACAGATGGCATTGTGTGCATCAGACAATGTACTCCATACAAATATATTCTACAATAGTATTAAAACAATTATATTTTTGGTCATAATAAAAAGATTAAATAATAATTAAAGTTTAATTATTATAACAATATAGTCTGAGTCAAGAATTTAAAGTAAAGTAACAAAAACATAAAAATAACTTGTAATGTATATTTGAATATTCTTTATTTTTTTAAAAAAATTTAGACTCAATTGCTGACTTCTGTGCTTCTATTATGCTGTATTTTAATAATGTAAAAAATAACTATTGTGATCATCTCTTTAGAGTATAATGAAAAAGAAGCTGGGAAATATCTACAAAAATATCTACAAATTCAGAATACACTCAGTGATTAGTCATTTTAGCAATATTCTTGTTGCTGAGGTAAATTACATTTAATATTCATGATCCTTATCTCATTTGAAGATTGAATATAAGAATGTCAACCACATAAGTCATTATAAACATTAAGGAAGGAACATGTCCACAGAAAACTTGATGCCATGCCTCATAAAAACTCAACTACATAAAAGTATACAGTACTCTTGTGGTATATTTTTTTAGTACTTAATTAGATTTAATCAGCATTATTATTTTTAATTAATTTATTTATTTTTATATATTTATTATTTGGTGATTTTACACAGTTAGCATTACCTTTAATGTTTACATTTTTATTAGAATACAAAATATCTAGATTCATTATATCATTTTTCAAGGAAACTATTTTTCTGGATCTTCTCCCCTTGTCTCCCACACTCTATCCCTGACTTTTGCCTTCTAACACAACCCTTTCATCCTCCATATTCCCAGCAGTTACACACGAGAATATCTATTTTATCTGTTCTAAATAGAGTCTACACTATCCCTCTGACTTTCATTCTGGTACTCAATCTCAGAACGTCTCTTTGGCATCTAATATTCTCCCTTCAATTTTCTCTTTACCCATCCACTCATATTCATACACCTGCTATGCTTCATTATTTCAAATAAACATAAACAAAATGCTATAGCTTTGCTTTCATGGCCTTGTTAAAGCTTAGCCTCCACCAGCATGAAATCTACTACAAGTTAGATTCTGAGTCATAAGAGATGGACATATATATTCTGTTGTCCTTTGCCATGCACACTCATAAAAATTCCTCATATTGATCTCTTAAGAGAGTTGTCATCCAAGAAGCAATCTGAAGACTTTAAAATCTTTTTAGAATGCAAATATAAATCTTATGAAAAATTACAAATAAGCAGAATCTAGAGATTTGAGGCTTATTAAGGTGAAAATTTTTAATAGATTCATAATTGCATTAATATTTTTCAGGTGATAATAACCAGCTATCATATGAGATAAAATGGAGAAACAAAACAATGTGACAGAGTTTATCCTTCTTGGGCTCACAGATGACCCAAAGATGCAGAAAATTGTATTTGTTGTGTTTTTTCTTATCTATATCACTTCTATAGCAGGAAATGTACTAATTGTGATCACCATAACTTCTACATCATTATTAGAGTCACCTATGTATTTCTTCCTGGCTTATCTGTCCTTTATTGATGCCTGCTATTCCTCTGTTAGCACTCCTAAACTAATCGTCAATTCACTCTGTAAACAAAAGACCATCCTATTCAATCAATGCATGACTCAAATATTTGGGGAGCATTTATTTGGAGGTGCTGAGATCATCCTGCTGACTGTGATGGCCTATGACCGCTACGTGGCCATCTGCAAACCCCTTCATTACGCAACCATTATGAGTCGACGACTATGCAGCCTGCTAGTAGGAGTGTCATGGTTGGGAGGTTTTCTTCATGCCACCATACAGATCCTGTTTATTTTCAGATTACCCTTCTGTGGCCCTAATATCATAGATCACTTTATGTGTGATCTTAATCCCTTGCTCAACCTTGTCTGCACTGATACTCACATTCTTGGACTCTTTGTTGCTGCTAACAGTGGCTTCATTTGTCTGTTAAACTTCCTCCTTCTGCTGGTCTCCTATGTGGCCATCTTGCGCTCTCTAAAGAGTTACAGTGCAGAGGCAAGGCGAAAAGCCCTCTCTACCTGTATTTCACATATCACAGTGGTTGTCCTATTCTTTGTGCCTTGCATATTTGTGTACATGAGACCTGTAGCTACCTTACCTATTGATAAAGCAGTTGCTATGTTTTATACTATGATAACTCCCATGCTAAATCCCTTAATCTACACCTTGAGAAATGCTCAGATGAAAGAAGCCATTAAGAAATTAGGCAGCACAAAAGTTCTTTCAAGTAATAAATGAACATAGCTGGAGCACAGCATGAATTAAATTGAATCATTAAATAAAGCAGGTACTTTCTATAATTTAGCAAGGCACATTTATTGGAAAAGGAGAAAACTAGTTATGCAATTAATATACAGATTCTTCATGAAAGAGAGTAGAAATGGGTGTAAGAAAAGAAAGTATCCACTTCCTGCATATTTGGGAAATTCTATAAAATTGAGATGTTTTCAATCACTCATCCTTGTATAAGTATTCCTATGATTGCCATATAGTAAAAAATGAAAAATAATGCATATTAGTAGTGAGATATGATCTCTCTGGCAATGCAAAGGTGAGTACTGATAGTCTTCTCATTTTAGGAATCGATAGAATGGAAAGTACGAAAGCCCTAATGAGTGATGGAACAGTGGCCAGAATAAGACTGATTTTCCATAAAGACAATTTAGAAAGGATTTGGGCCAAAAGAAAATTGGACACAGAGTTCTTAGGCAAAATTGGCTCTTAACATTCTACTTTCTAATTAACATAGGAAAACAGAAATCCAGGGGTGTCAGGCTGACCCAGCAGGGCATAACCACTTTCTTGGTCCTTGTGGGTGGTGAGGAGGTGGTAATGGCCTCCTCTCCCCAAAAAAGACTTATTCTTCCTTTATACTCTGTGAGCTGCTGAAAAGAAAGGTTAAGTAAACTTGGATTCTCAGCACATGAATGATGATTTTGCCTTAATATTCTCTCTGCTCATAGCAAGATTTTATTTTCTGCAGAAGAATACTCTCTCTTTAACTACTTTACATTTAAGAACTAGTTTATTACCTAAATCTGTCTTTTAAAGTATACTTATCCTTGGTGATGGTTTGAGGGAGGAAACCATAGAGATCGTGTGATTAATGGACACATGGATGAAGCTAAATTAAAGGTATAACTCCTTATGTTCTATATCATTTTGTGGTGATGAAAGTTTTATGACAATTGAAATTTCCAAAATATCACTAAAGATATTTAGTGATTAATTAAATTCTCCCAAAACAAAAACATAGTGTACATTTGAGGTGATATATATATACACTAATCTGATATTAAACATCATATACATGTAATAAAGTATCATACTGTGCCCCATAAAAATGTGCGATTGTTATGTCAATTACACATAAAATACAATTTAAATGTATATGTCTCCTGTGGTGGTTTAAATGAGAAATGTCTCCATCAGCTCAGATACTTGAGCACTTGGTCCCCAGTTAATTGTGCTGGTTGAGGAAGTGATGCAGCCTTGCTGGAGGAAGTGCCTTATTGGGGCTGGGGTTGAGGATTCATAGCTTTGCCCTATTTCCAGTTTGTTCCTTCTGAATCCCTCTTACAGTTGAAGATGTGAGTTCTCAGTTCCTGCTCTTGCAGCCTTATCTGCCACTTGTATCTATGCCTCTCCTTTATGATGGACTCTTCCTCAGGAGCCATGAAGTAAATTAAACTATTTCTTTTATAAGTTGCCTTTGATCATGGTATTTTATCACAGCAACAGAAAAATAATCAGTACAAACATCTACACACACACACACACACAAATTCAGAATAAATACATTCTAGCTTTTATGTTTTTAGGCACTAATCAACAATTACTCTGAGCCCAGTGAATCTATCAGAACAGTGACATTAGCTACTGTTTTAATGGTAAATAATGAAAAATCTGTGTCTTCCCTTGCCTTAGCTTAGTACCTAAGTAAGTATCCACTTCCTGCATATTTGTACATTATAAAAATAAAAAGAAAATTTATGATGTAGTAATATAAATAATAAGAAAGTAGAAGTGTGCTGTAAATTAACACAATATTGGACAACTCAATAAAGAATTTCTACATGAAGAAATAGCAATAAAAGCTAAAATATTACTAAAATTTGTAATATTTTAGCTTATGTCAGCAGATGGGTGATGACTCACAAAAGTGTTTGATGTGCAAACATGAGGAACTGATTCCAGCTTCACAGAACCCAACCAATAATTAAGGAGAGTCAGAAACATGAGAAATAGGCTTCCCCAGGGAAAATCACACACGCATTGATTGTTGAATACCAAAGTGACTGATTGTCAGCTCTAAATACATATACCAGTAGCATTATACAGACTTAACACATTGTGTTTATGCATTTAGGAAGATACATGTATACATTTTGATGTATGTAACAGCAATATTGAAAAAGTATGCATTTAATTTGAAAGAGAACAAAAGTAGGTATTTAGAAGAGTTTGGAGAAAGAAGGGGGAAGGAATACTTTATGTAATAACATCAAAAGTAAAATAAAATAAAATTTTTAAATATTGGGCATGGGTTACATGATTTTGTAATCGCAGCACTACTAGAGCAGAAACCAGGGAATCTCAGAGCTCATTGGCCATCCAGTCAAACTAATAGTGAGATCAGAGTTCAGTGAGAGACACTGCCTCAGAAAAAAATAATGGTAATATAAGACCCTCAATATCTACCCCTGGCATCTTTACACACATACACATACATACACATGAACCTATATAAATGCAAAAACATAAAGACACATATACTTAATACATACACATAAAGGTGTTAGTAGAACGCATAGATCTGAAAGTATCTCAAAAATAAGGAAAACGTTTAAAAGGCTTTCTATAAGAGATTGTCTCATAGCATACTTATCGATATTCTGGTTGTTATATTCTCTCCACCACTGTTCTGTGGTGTTCCTTGAGCCATAGATACAGGAGCTGTGATGAAGATATACCCACTGAGGCTGGGTCCCCCATGATCTACTGTAACCAGTACACTGAAAATGGATTGAAATAAGATTAGAAGCATGAGAGAGTCTTCAGCTAGTAATGATTTAAGTGTAAACAGTGTAGAGATACAGAGTGTGACAGATTATGTTTCATCTATCTTCCGTCTCTTCTACTGGTACCTATGCTTCAAGTACCAGAAGTCTAGATCTCTAACAGTTCATAGTCCAACTTGCCTCTAGACAATGTATAAGAGAAAAATTGAAGGAAATGTTCTATTTCAGAACCTCCAAGTATCCAATACAGAGGTAAAAACAGTTGATTCCTTGTCTCCAATGGAAACCAGTTCTGTAGCACACTCCAAAACTCCCAAAACCCTAGGCAGAAGCCATTTTCAGTTGAGGCCACATTTTTCCCCTACTATAGTTAGCTTCTCTCATCTCCTTTTTTTTAGAATTCATTTCCATCAAAAAACCAATCTCAGGATCTCTGCCTATGTATCTCCATCTAAACTAATAATCTGAAAGAATTCAAGAAATATGTACTAGTTATAAACAAAAGATCTGGATATAGGATGGATATTAGAGAAAGACAAATAAAACAGTTTTTGGTTTATATCACTGGAGGATGAGCGATTTTAAAATATGGACAAGGTGCAAGAATTTTCTTATCCAGTGGAAGAAAACTCATCCAATCAATTAAAAGCCTGAATATATAAAAAAAAAATAAATAAATTTCTCCATCAGCTTGGCTTCCTTTGATCTGAGACAACAGCCATTTTTCCTGTCTTTGATTTGAACTATAACGACAGCTCTTCCTGCCAGCATTCACTATGAAACTGCATTGCTGGTTGTCCTTGTTCTGGTATTAGTCTTGGACCATAACTATACTACAAATTCTGCTAAGTCTGCAGTCATTTGGGGAGCTTGAAATTTTTAAGCTCCCATAACTGTATGAGAGATTAGACATATGGCTTAGGGGAATAGCACTTATCTCTCATGCACAAAGCCCTGAATTCAGTCCCCAATCTCATAAAGAATGGTACATAACCACATGACCAAATTAGACATTGGATGGTAGAAAAATGCTGAATTAAAGTAACCTCTGTACTTTAAGGATGTGTTGACCTCAGAATGGGAACCAGGATATATATTACATTGGGGAATAGGTATTGCTTTTGTTTCTACGAGAAACGACAACTATGGGTACTATCAAAATTGATAAATACTGAAAGACTACTAAACAAATGAGATTTCTGAAGAAAAAGGACAAGTCACCCAGAGAAAATGTCCTAAGAAGAAGAGTAAATTGGCCTAATGGTATAGTATATTTCACATAGAATAAAATTTCCTAAGTCTCAATTTTTATCCTACTCCACAGACATATAAGGCAAATTGTCTTTTTGTAGTCCCAATTCAGTTAAACTAAAGCTGGCTTTGAAGTTGGAGTGTGCCTTTCTCCTTTTCTAAATCTAAGCATGCTTTATCTTTCATATTTATATATATATATATAAATCTTCATTATGTGGTGATTTTACATCATGCACTCCATCAAACTCAATTATCAGACCTCTCAGATTCATGCCCACTCTTATGATCTCCTGATTTACAAAACCACCCATTTATGCTGTTCATTTACTTACTGAAGCATAATTAAACTCCCTGTGGCCAGACCCTTAGAAAACAAGTCTTTCCTCATTCACATCCCTGCTAGAGGCCATCAGTATAGAAATCAGCTATTGTGTCATTTAGCTATGTTCTACCCTTGAGTTCTTGTGTACAATGAACTCTATCTCTTTTTATTTCTTTAAAGTCCTCTAATGAGTGAATACAACCCCTGCTTCTCTTTCTAGGATTGTGATACCTCTCACAGGAGAATATTCTCCATATATATCCATTTGCTACAAATTTTACAATAACATTTTTTTCTTACTGCTGAGTAGTACTCCATTGTATAGATGTACTATTCATAAGCTGAGGGAAATCTAGGTGGTTTTCAGGTTCTTGCTATTATGAATAATGGTGCTATGAACATAGTTGAGATTAAATACTTTTGGGGTGGAAATTTGCATCTTTAGGGTATATGCCTAAGAGTGGTATTGCTAGATCCTTGAAGGGTTTGATTTCCAGTTTTCTGAGAAACCACAAAATTACATTCCAAAGTGTCTGAACAAGTTTGCACTCCCACCAACAATGGAGGAGTGCTTCCCTTGCTCAGCATCCACTCCAGCATAGGCTGTCATCTATGTTTTTAATCTTAGTCATTCTGAGAGGTGTAAATCAAAGTTGTTTTGATTTGCATTTTTCTAATGGCTAAAGATTCCAGCACTTTTTCATGTGCCTTTCAGCCATTTTTAATTTTTCGGCTGAGAATTCCCTTCTTAGTCCTGAACTTCATTTTTTAATTGGGTTATTAAGCGTTTTGGACTCTAGTTTCTTGAGTTCTCTATATATTTTAGACATCAATCTTCTGTCACTTGTAAGGTTGGGAAAAATCTTTTCTCATTCTGTAGGCTGTCATTTTGTCTTATTGACTGTGTCCTTGGCCTTACAGTTTCAGGAGGTCCCACTTATTGATTGTTTTTCTTAGTGTCTGCACTACGGGTATTATATTTAAAAAGTAGACACCAGTGCCAATGCATTGGAAGGTTTTCTATCTATCTTTTGTATCAAAGTTCAGTGTAGCTGGTTTAATGTTGAGGTCTTTGATCCACTTGGATTAAAGTTCTGTGAAAGGTTTGGATCTAATTCTATTTTTCTAAACACCACCATCCAATTATGCCAACACCATTTGTTGAAGATACTATCTTTCTTCTTGAATATTTTTGGCCTCTTTGTCAAAAATCAAGTGTTCATAGGTGTGTGAGTGAATGTCTCTGTCTTCAATTCTATTCCATTGATCCACAAGTCTGTTTTTATGCCAGTAACAAGCTGTTTTTATTACTGTAGCTCTATAGTATAATTTGAAGTCAGGGATGGAGATGTTTCCTGAAGTTCTTTGGTTGAGCAAAATTGTTTTGGTAATATGGCATTCCTGTTATCGCAAATAAAATTGAGTATTGTTCTTTCAAGGTACAAAAAATATCGTGTTGGGATTTTGATGGGAATTTCATTGAATCTGTAGATTGCTTTTGGTAAGATTGCCATTTTTACTTTGTTGATCCTACCTATCAAGGAACATGGGAGATCTTTCCATTTTCTGATATCCTCTTCAATTTCTTTCTCCAGAGATTTAAATTTTTTGTCAAACAGATCTGATACTTCTTTGATTATTGTTACTCCAAGACATTTAATGCTATTTGCAGCTATTATAAAGGGTTACTTATGTGTACAATGTCATCTGCAAATAGAGATAGTTTGACTTCTTCCTTTCCAATTTGTATCCCTTTAATCTCCTTTCATCTTCTTACTGCTTTAGCTAAAACTTTGAGAACTATGTTGAATAGATAAGTGGAGGGGCAATAGCCTTGTCTAGTTTCTGATTTTAGTGGGATTGATTTGAATTTCTCTCCATTTAGTTTGATGCTGGCCATTGGCTTTTTTTAAAATTGCCTTTATTATACTTAGGAATTTCCCCTGTATTCGTGATCTCCCCAGGACTTTTATCATAAAGGCATGCTGGACTTTGTCAAAGGCTTTTTCAGCATCTAAGGAGATGATCATGTGGTTTTTTTCCCCTTCAATTTGTTTATATGATGGATGACCTTTATAGTTTTTTATATGTTTAACTATCCCTACATTTCTGAAATGAAGCATTCTTGATCATGATGGACAACTTTTTTTATATGTTGTTGTAATTGTTTTGACAGAATTTTGTTGAGTATTTCTGCATCAATGTTCATGAGGGAGACTGGTCTGCAATTCTCTTTCTTTGTTGCATCTTTGCTTGGCTTGTGTAACAGGTGATACTTGCCTCATAAAAAGATCTTGGCAATGTTCCTTCAGTTTCCACTGTATGGAACATTTTGTTGAGTATTGGTATTAGTTCTTTTTTGAATGTCTGGTAGAGTTGTGCAGTAAAATCATCTGGATCTGAGCTTTATTTATTTGGAAGGTTGTTAATGACAGCTACAATTTACTTTGTTGTTATAGGACTATTTGGATCTTTATTCTGCTCTTGATTTAATTTTGGTAAATAGTGTCTGTCCAGGAAGCTTTCCATTTCTTCTAATTTTTCCATTTTTTATGGAGTATAGATTTTCAAAGTATGACCTGAAAATTCTCTGTATTTCCTGGGGATCTGTTGTTATATCCCCCTTTTCATTTTTGATTTTGCTGATTGGATACTCTCATTCTCTCTGCTTTTTGGTTAGTTTGGTTATGGGTTTATCTATCTTGTTGACTTTCTCAAAGAACCAACTCTTTGATTCATTGATTTTTTTATAAACTAATATTTAATATTTATTAAATATGAACTAAATAATAAATAGCCTGCATTTCTTAACTATGCATTACAATTTTAAATGAGTCACATAAACAAGGTATCTTCAACAAGAATAGAAATATATGTAAAGAATTACAAAAATAACCTTAAATTTGTAACAATAAATCAAAATCCATACCAATATAAAATATTTTGAAATTAGCAATTGTTTTTGATAAAAGTAGATTCAATAATCTTTTTTATCATTCTATATCATATCCCTTTTTTCCAAGAAAAAGATTGCCTATGACCATTTATAATAAAAACAAACATCTATATACAATATTTTAAGAATTTAACTATAGCTTTCTATTGCTACTTTCTGCTGCTTAGAGGCAGTGCCCATCTTATGGATGACATGAGGATGGATATCTTAGTTGGTAACCTTGAAGCTGATGTGGTGATGTCTTCTCATCAGACATTTTTCAGTGGGTTTTTCTTGATCAAACCATATTAGTCTGAAAGTAATCCACAGTTGCTCATCTTCTGTGGAACCAAAAGCTGAACCTCTTTTCTGAAAAAACATATCTTTAGACCCAACTTTCATGATTTCTTTAAAATATATATGTTGGCTTAACTTAGCACACTTTTTTTTCCTTCTTTATTTATTTTGTATTTATCAAGAAAAACAGTAAAATGAATTTAAAATGCTGATAAGTTAACAATAACTATAAAGAAAATAAAAATCATAAGCATGACTTATCAAGGGTGATAATGCAAATAAGATTGCTACACATATATTTACTTTGTGTTCAGCTTTCCCTCTGAATTTTTTTTTTCCATCCCTGTATATCCTTATTCAAGGTCCCTTCCCCCTCCCACCACATCAGGTCATTTTTTCTTCTCCACAACTCCCCATCCCTTCCCTGGGCAGGGAGCAGACAGTCCTATGGTCCAACTGACCCAATAATGCTTAGTTCAGTCTCCACTCCTGGCAAATCCAGTTTTGTCCCCCCTCCCTCAAGAGTGAGTCAGGTGTTCCTATAGTTGGAGTGGGATCCGAAGGGTCAGTCCAGGATGTTTCTGATCCCAAGATGTTCAGTGGTTGTGGTTTGCAGCTTGGGCATGCTTGGCTTTTTTTCCTGTTTGTTTGTTTAGAGACCACTAATGAGTGAGTACAACCCCTGCTTATCTTTCTGAGTTTGTGATACCTCACTCAGGAGGATATTCTCCAAATCCATCCATTTCCCTGCGAATTTTAGTATGTCATTTTTCTTACTGCTGAGTAGTATTCCATTGTGTAGATGTACCACAGTGTGTTAATCCATTCTTCAGTTGAGGGACATCTAGGTTGTTTCCAGTTTCTTGCTATTACAAATAATGCTGCTATGAACATAGTTGAGCTAATAGCTTTGGAGTGTGAATGTGCCTCTTTAGGGTATACACCCAGAAGTGGTATTGCTGGGTCGTTGGGGAGATTGATTCTCAATTTTCTGAGAAACCACCATATTGCATTCCAAAGTGGCTGAACAAGCTTACACTCCCACCAACAATGGAAGAGTGTTCCCCTTGCTCTGCATCCTCTCCAACATAGGCTGTCATCTGTGCCTTTTATCTTAGCCAATCTAACAGGTATTAAGTGGTATCTCAAAGTTGTTTTGATTTGCATTTCTCTGATGGCTAAAGATGATGAGCACTTTTTCGGGTGCCTTTCAGCCATTCGTAGTTCCTCTGCTGAGAACTCCCTTCAAAGACCTCAACTTAAACCCAGCCACTTTGAACTTGATAGAAAAGAAAGTGGGAAATACACTTCTATGAATTGGCACAGGCGACCACTTCCTAAATATAACACCAGTGGCACAGACACTAAGACCAACAATCAATAAGTGGGATCTTCTGAAGCTAGGAAGCTTCTGCAAAGCCAAGGGCACTGTCATTAGGACAAAACGCCAGCCTACAGAATGGGAAAAGATTTTCATCAACCCTACAAGTGATAGAGGACTGATCTCTAAGATATATAAAGAGCTCAAGAATCTAGAGCCCAAAACCTTGAATATCTGAATCAAAAAATGGGTTACAGATCCTTGATTTTTTTTTGTACTGTCCTTTTTGTTTCAATTGTGTTGATTTCTGATCTAAATTTGATTATTTCCTGCTGTCTATTCCCTCAAGATGAGTTTGGTTCTAATTGTTCTAGGGCTTTCAGCTGTGCTGATAGTGCTCTTGTGTGGGATTTCTCTAGTCTTTTCATGTAGATATCTAGTGCTATAAATTTTCCCCTTACAACTGCTTTTGTTGTATCCCATAATTTTGGGTATTTTGTGGATTCATTTTTGTTAAATTCTAGGAAGTCTTTGATTTCTTTCTTAATTTCTTCCTTAGCCCAGAGAGGTTCAGTTGAGTGATGTTTAGTTTCCATGAGTTTGTAGGCTTTCTGTGATTCATGATGTTGTTGAATTCTATCTTTAGAACATGGTGATCTAAAATGGTACAAGAAGTTATACCCATTTTTGATACCTGTTGATATTTGCTTTTTTACTTAGTATGTGGTCAGTTTTAGAGAAAGTTCCTTGGGGTGCTGAGAAATATGTATATTTCTTTTTGTTTGGGTAAAGGGTGGGTATGTATCTACTAAGTCCATTTGGGTCATAACTTCTGCTAGTTCCCTTATTTCTCTGTTGAATTCCTGTCTGGTTGACCTGGTTGCATCCATGGGTGCAAGTGGGGTATTGACGTCTCTCACTATTAGTGTGTCAGGTTTGATATGAGGTTTAAGCTTTAAAATTGTTTCTTTTACATATGCAGTTGTCCTTGTGTTAGGGGCATAGATATTCAGGATTGTAATTTCGCCTTGGTCAACTTTTTCTGAGATGAATAAGTAGTGACCTTCCTGATCTCTTTTTATTAATTTTAGCTTAAATGCTGTTTTGTTAGATATTACAATGGCTACAGCAGTTTGTTTCTTAGGGCCATTTGATTGGAAAATCTTTTCCCAACCCTTTCTCTGAGCCTATGTCTGTCTTTAAAGTTGAGGTGCATTTCTTATATGCAGCAGAAGAATGGTTTCTATTTCTGTATTCATCATGTTAGGAAGTGTCTTTTCATAGGTGAACTGAGTCCATTGATATTAAGGGATATTAATGAAAAATGATCTTATTTCCCATCATTTTTGGTAGTAGCTTGTATTTACTTTTTTCAGGGGGGGGGGTCTTCTGTGGCCTTATCTATTGTCTGTGGTTACATGGATGTTTCTGGTTTCCTTAGGTTGGAGTTTTTCCTGTAGGGCTTTTTGTAGGGTGGGATTTGTGGTTAGGTATTGTTTAAATCTGGTTATGTCATGAAATATCTTGTTTACTTCATCTATATTGAATGATAGTTTTGCTGGGTACAGTAGTATAGGTTGGCATTCATGCACTTTTAGTGTCTATATAATGTCTGACCATGACCTTCTTTCTTTTATTGTTTCCATTGAAAAGTCTGGTGTTATTCTGATGGGTCTGCCTTTATAGGTGATTTGACCTTTCTCCTTTGCAGCAGCTCTTAGTATTTTCTCTTTGTTCTGTAGGTGTAGAGACTTGATTATTATATGGCAAGCAGACATTTTTGTGGGTCTAGTCTTTTTGGTGTTCTGTAGGTTTCCTGTATTTTTATAGGCATTTCCTTCTATAGGTTGGGAAAGTTTTCTTCTATGATTTTGTTGAATATATTTTCTGTGCCTTTGAGCTGGTATGCTTTCCTTCTTTAATTCCAAATATTCCCAGCTTTGGTCTTTTCATGGTGTCCCAAATTTCCTGAACATTTTGTGTTTTTAGGTTTTAGTATTTTCTTTGACTGATGTATCCATTTCTGTTACTGAGTCTTCCACTCCAATGATTCTCTCTTCCTTCTCTTGGATTCTGTTGGTTATGCTTGAATCTGTGGTTCCAGGTTGTTTTTTCAGATTTTCTATTTCTAGTTTTGTCTCTGTGCCTTCTTTATTGCTTCTATTTCAATTTTTAATTCTTAGTAAATTTCTTTTACCTATTTTTTTTTCTTTTTCTTGGTTTTCTTTATTTTCCTTAAGGGCTTTGTTCATCTTCCATTTTTTCTGTTTGCATTTTTTTCTATTTTTATGGAAGTTTTTTAATATCCTCTTTTAAGGCTTCTATTAGTTCATAAAGCTGTTTTTAAGGTCATTTCCTTTTGTTCCCTCTTCATTGTTATGTTCAGGTCTTGAAGCTATAGAACCACTTGCTTCTTCTGGTGGTTTCTTGTTGGCCTTTGTATTATTGCATGTATTCTTGCACTGCCATCTGCCCATAGTTTCCCCAATTCACTCTTGGTTAGTTTTTGGTCTGATCTTAGTGAGTTCTTGGTCAGAGGCCTCTTAATCAGCTATGTGTTCAGAAGGCCGGCTGCTATCATGAAGTTGCAGTGCTATGATGCCAGTCATCACCCCTTGACTTCTCACCTCTCAGCTGTATGACCAGGGACTTGGCTGTTCTTCAGTTGCTATTACACCTGCCGTGTTCTGAGTGGGCTGTGCTCTATGCCAAAGCTAAGTGGGAGTAATTACTTAAATGCTTAATTAGTAATTGATGGTGAAGGTACCATCCTTGGGCTGGTAGACATGAGTTTTATAAGAAAGCAGATTGAGCAATCATGTGAAGAAAGTTAGTAAGCTGCACTCCTCCTTGGCCTCTCCATTAGATCCCTCCAGATTCCTGCCTTGCTTGAGTTCCTATGATGATTTCCTTTGATAATGTACTGTGATACAGAAGCATCAGAATGAACCCTTTTATCTAAAATTTGCTTTTATTACACCATTTCATCATAGTGATAGTAAGCTTAACTAATGTCAAGCGCAACCTCACCAGCAAGGAATACACAACACCGGATCCTTCTCTCTGCAGTTTATTCGGGTCCTTTACAATCTGGTTTCTTCTGACGAATGACCCCGAGGGGAAGCCTGCTCTTAGCTAAATACTCTCAGGGCATCCAATCCAAGATAGCCACGTGGGCATCACCAATAGGCTCAGATACGCGGAAGCAAGCCAGATCCTTGGCCTAGCCAAATATGGAGTTGTTTACCAGGAAGAGTGCTCAAGGCCAGCGCCATCTTAAGGTGTGGCTGTACGCAGCTCTCTACAGTTCCCCCTTTTTTAATATAAAAGCAACAGGCAAGAATAGAGGCCTGATCTGTGTAGTGCAAAGGAACTTGTACTAATGCTTCTCCAGGTGTCCTCCACCCAGACAACATCAGACCTGTCCGATATCCCTTTTTCACAAAGGCAGGAATGTGGGTATCAACCTGCATGCAATCAGGCATGCTCTTCTTGGGCTCCAAACCTCAGCGTGCACAACCTCAGTGGATCCCAAGTGCAGTGCGCAAGCCTCGCATCCTGTGCTAGAAAAATTAACCTTTCAAGGTAGCCAGCCAAACATGAGGGGACTGTCCCATCTCCAAGGCAGCAAAGGCTTGTAGATTCATGGCTGCATTACAACGTTGAGTGAACCTAATATGGCAAATGCACCACAGGCACACTAGGAATATCAGCACCATCAGGCCAGCCAGAGTTCCCACCCCCGCCCACTCTTTAAGGTGGCTCATAGTGGTGGAAATCCAGGAGGACAGTCCTTCTGCCAGCCCGACATCTATCCGAGTTGAATTCACCATGACAATAGCCACTCTCAGTTGCTCCATCAGGTGATCAAATTCTCCCGTCCAATTACCTAAAAGATAGCTAGACAATTGTTTAGACAAGTTAGCAGCATGGGTAAAATTCTCATACTGTACACTGGTAATACACAGCCCTTGGAATGTCCATTCACAGCCAAGCTGAGCCAGCTGCAACAATACATCAACTTGCTCTTGAACTAAATCAATCCTTTGATTGACAATCATCAATCCTCCTTTCAACTGGGCAGCGGAACTCTGCTATAAATCTAGGGCTTGTGCTGTGCTAGCTGAAAGATCATTCAAGACTCATGTGGTTTGTACCGTGTGGCTCATGGCAATGGCAGCAGTGGTGGCACTAGCAGCCATCAAAGAAATGGCTGCAACTATGGCAGCAGTTATTCCAAAATCTCTCTTAGGTCTAAAGAGCGACATGGCATTCGGAGCCACTACAGGAACTGGTATCCATCTGGGCAAGCGTGCCACAACAGCAACTCTAAACCCACTAGCATTCCAACATTGAGAATAAAAACAACTGTCACTAGAACAAGTGCTGAAAGCAAACTGACTTACAATAAAATAGACATAAAAGGAGGAATAACACACACAGGTGTAGGCTCATATTTAACAAGAGAATAATTCTTAGCTAATAAACAACTACCTCTGATAACTCGATAACTAGTGAAATTGCATGTAAAATTTCCCAACCCAAAAAATCCTCCCTTGATCATAAGTAAAGCTTCAGCATGTAAACAACTACCATTAACCCCGCATAAAAGCCAATTATCAAAATGATTCACACTCATCCTCATCTGGTTATGACTCTTACTAACCCTCAATCCGGGGGGAATAGATAAAATCTTTACTATCATCCGCCCAAACTGCGCTATGTGATTAATATCCTGTCCAAAGCCACATCCCACCCCTATTGTTGCCCAAACAAAAGGGGGCCCACCTTGGCTGAGAAAGGGGGTATTCCACCTGAAAAAGAGGTAATTCAGTCACCCCCACTCCAGGAACAAGGCCATAGATGCAAGTAGCATTGGCTGTAACTGAACAACTCCCTGTTTTAGCATAAAACTGACCAAACCATCCAGTCTGAAACATGGACAGAGGAATGCAGGGAGAAAATTGAATGGTACTATTCCAATCAGCGTCAAAACATGCAGTACCTTCTAAAGCAAAAGTTCTATTTTCTCCCAGAGGGGCTATTTCTTCATCTAAAGGATAATAGGGAATGTCAAGAGACTTATTGGTAGTAAAAAGACGTGGAAAAAGCTGAGCATCATGCCGAACCGGCATTGGTTTGGGAAACACCGACAGAATTCCCCATCTTGATTCAATCATTACTAAGTGGTTCAGAAAGAGCATCATCAGGATCAGCAGCAACATCCATTTGCTGTTCCTTGCCATCTTTCTTTTCACTTGAAACTCTTCTGGTCAGGCGTTCTGGAACCCACACTGGATCTTGCTGATCCTGGGGAAAAACACAAACAGACCCTCGTGCCCATGTCAGCACGGGATCAGGCCCTCACCAGAGGCCTGTCAAGATATCCTTCCATTTTACCATGCCTTTACAGGCACCATGAGGCGCAGCATGTCTTTCCACTGCAGAGTGCCCGTGAGCATCCAAATTTAAAAAATTAAGAGTAAATAAAGCTAAGGAAAGTCTCTCTTTCGGGGTACGGCCATGGCCAATTCCCCCTGTTTGTTTTAGTAAACATGCCTTCAAGGTGCGATGGGCATGTTCCATGATGCCCTGTCCTTGAGAATTATAAGGCAATCCATGATTAAGGTGTACTTCCATTTGTTGACAAAACGAAGAGAATTGTCGACCTGTGTAATCCGGGCCATTATTAGTCTTTAACTGAAAGGGCTTACCCCATGAAGCCCATGCTTCAAGGCAATGCGCAATAACATTATGGCCCTTTTCACCAGACATCGTAGTAGCATGTATGATACCCGAACAGGTATCCACTGACACATGAACATACTTAAGCGTGCCAAATTCTGATATATGAGTCACATCCATTTGCCAGATTTTCATGGGTAAGAGACCATGGGGATTTACTCCCAAGCTAGATGGATTCAGAAAAGTAACACACTGTTGACAGTCTAAAACAATTTGTCTGGCATCAGCTCTGAACAAGGAGAACTTCTGCTGCACAGTCTTAGAATTGACATGAAAAGACTGATGAAATTGTCTTGCATTGTCAAGGGCAGAGACAGGAAAAAACCATGGTTGTCTAGTGGCTAGATCTACTACTACATTACCCTCGCTTAGAGGTCCAGGCAATTCAGAATGAGCTTGAATATGTTGGGGAAAAAACTGTGCATGTCTTGCTAGAATCAACGTCTGCAACTGTTGGAATAAGGCACTGATAGTACCAGTAGGCTTAATAGGTCCAGCTACTTCTAAAAGCTTGAGCGCATTAACCACATAAACAGAATCAGAAATCAAAGTAAATGCAAAATGGCAGGCAGGCTTTAAACACTTCAACCACAATCTGCAATTCCACCATTTGAGGTGGGTTAGGTGAAAATTGAAACTGTACAGGCTGTTGGTTGTGGATCATATAAGCTCCACATCCTGTTTTAGAACCATCTGTAAAAACATTCACAGCTCCAGCTTTGGGCTGAGATTCAGTGGCTTTTGGAAAGCCCACCGGGTGTTCCTTAAAAAATGTCATTAGTGGATGTTGGGGATAATGATTGTCAATGTGTCCAAGAAAACTGCATTGTAAAATGGCCCACTCATCAATGGTGGAACACAAGATAGACATTTGAAAAACAGTATAGGGAACAATAATAGCTACTGGAACTATGCCAAAAAGCTGAATGGATTGTTGGATGCCAAGTAAAGCCAAAGTTGTGACTGCAGTTGGATAATGCTCAATGGATTTTGCAGGTGAAATCTTAGGATGGATCCATAACAATGGACCTTTCTGCCATAACAGTTCTGTAGGCTGTTGCATGGTAGAAAGAATGCACATAATAATGTCCTGATCTTCCTCAACTCTCTTTAAACTCGCTTGCTGCCATCTCTCCTCCACTAGTCTAAGAGCGCCCCTAGTGGCATCATCCAACTGTCTTGGTGAATCCAAGGCAGAATTGCCTTGCAAAATAGCATACAATGGTTTAAGTTCATAGTTGGCTAATTGTAAGTATCCTCTTATCCAATTAATATCTCCTAACAACTTTTGAAAATCATTCAAGTTCTTTAACTCATCTTTTCTAATTTCTAGCTTCTGGGGAATTACTCTGTTGTAAACAATCTTGGTTCCTAGGTAATCAACAATGTTACTAAGCTGTACCTTCTCAGGAGCAATAAACAATCCTCTGTCTTTAAGGGAACGTACAAGGGTAGTATAGGCCTCATCTAGCATTTCTCTGGTTTTGGCTGCTAATAAGACACCATGCATATAATGTACACAATGAACTTATGGAAACTTCTGCCTAATTGGCTGTAATGCTTGACCTACAAAAAGTTGACACATAGTGGGACTATTAGCCATCCTTGCGGCAATACTATCCACTCAAATCTCTGATCAGGCTCCTCATGATTATATGAGGGAAGTGTGAAAGCAAATCTTTCTGTATCTTTTTTATATAAAGGTATGGAAAAGAAGCAATCTTTAATGTCTACTGCTATGATATGCCATATTGTATACTAGTCACACAATGTCTAGGATCTTACCTTTCACAGCCAAGTTGGGCAATATGCCAGAGGGTGTCAATTTGCTCTTGAACCAGGTCAATCCTCTGGTTGACCACCATCAAGCCTACTTTTAGCTGAATATTAATGTCCTTTCATACATCCAGGGCTTGTGCCATACTGGCAGAAAAATTATTGTCCTGGCTATACCAGGGACTAAAGGCCAAAACACAGCCTTTTTAGAAAACATTGGCAGTATCTCAAGTATATAAGAAACATAAACTGCCACATAATTTTGCAATCTCACTTCTTGAAATTTAGCCAAGAGAAATAAAAATACGTACTCCCCTATTACAGGTTTGTGAACAAAAACATTCATACTCTTTTAAGGCTTAACTTAAAAGACACCATTAGCATTTCACCTGTATCAGGCCTGTCCTCTCAGGCCAAGAAGTATAAAAAATGAAATACATTAACACTGTCCCATTTAGATACTGTTATGGACTCAAGCATGCTCATGTGAGCCCACTCCAATCACTGGGTAAGCTAAGCATAACTCTGTTCTGACTGCCTTCCATGCCCCTGAGCTGAAAGCACACCCTAAACTGCCACTCCCACCTTCCATATAGGGAGGGGGAGCCAAAGGCGTGGCTTGACATACTCTCCTCTATCTGGATCCTCCTTCTTCTTCCGGACCAATCTAACTAGCTCCTCCTCCTCTTCTGAGCTCTGTCCTTGCAGATCTGAGATATCGAGGGCCTCCAGGTCAGGATTAAGTCCTCCTTTTCTCCTTGAGATATCAAAGGTTTCTAAGTCAGGATAAAGTCCTCCCCTTCTCCTTGAGATATCGAGGGTCTCTACATCAGGATAAAGTCCTCCTGTTCTCCTCCCTTGCTCATCCCTCAAGCTTCCTGTTTCTCCAGAACGCTCCTCCTTCAACTGGTCTAAAGCTGCCTGTCCTTCCTCCAGTGCTGCAACGCATCTCTGATCTTCTAGGCACCCCCTAATCAACTTCCAAATAGGCCTTATCCCTGCCTTAAGTATTCCCTGCTCATAGGCAAAATCTATGTCCCTTCCTAATTTCTCCCATGAAGCAACTGTAAGGTTGCCAGACATTGCAAACCACAGTGCAACTGAATCACATTCCTGTAAAAATCTCTCCAAAATACTTGCCTTGATTTTAAGATCCTTAGAATGTAGCAGCTCATGCAGAGCCAAAAAAATTGGATGTGAGGTTGAAGACCCCATCCTTATATGATTTACTCCTTATTTTAAAAATCTTTTCTGAGCTTTTCCCAAAGAGCCTTTGCTATAGCTGTTACTTTCACTTTAAGCTCAAGTTTGCAATAATTGTCACTGTCACTTTAAACCAAAATTTGCAACTGCTGTTACTTTCACTTTGAGCTGAAACTGCTGTTACTGTTACCTTGAGCTCAAGGTTACTGTGCGTCCACAGCAGCAAGAGGTTACACCCACTTGTCAGTGAGCTCCCTCTTCTCCACCTTTATCTACATGTCAGAGCTACCCCGCTCTAATCGCAGATCCCACTTTATACCTGGGACTTACCGGTGCACCGCCCCCCCCTCCCGACTACAGAGAGTTCTGAATCCTGTCGTTCGTTGGTGAGAGTTTAATTCTTATCTTGTTCCCCGTATGGGCCACCACTTGTCACTCGCAACCTCGCCAGCAAGGAAGACGCAACACCGGCAGTTTATTCAGGTCCTTTACAATCTGGTTTCTTCTGACGAATGACCCCAAGGGGAAGCCTGCACTTAGCTAAATACCCTCAGGGCATCCAATCCAAGATAGCCATGTGGGCATCACCAATAGGCTCAGATATGTATAAGCAAGCCAGATCCTTGGCCTAGCCAAATATGGAGTTGTTTACCAGGGAGAGTGCTCAAGGCCAGCGCCATCTAAAGGTGTGGCTGTATGCAGCTCTCTACAAACTAAGACACAAAGATATCAACAATTGATTTAAAAGTCTCTAGGTAAGAAAACTGAAGATAATTCTGAGACATTTTCTGTCTTTTAGTGCTTTTAAATATTTTTATTCTTTAAAATTTTATACATTTATGTACTATATTGACCACATACATCTCCATTGTCTCCCTCCAATTCACCCTAGTGCTCACATCTCATCTATCCCCTTCTTTTTCAAAATACCTGTTTTAGTGCAGAGAGAGGGATTCAGACAATAAAGGAGAATCTACTTCAAAGAGAAAACAGAGTAATTCCTAGATTCAAGGACAAAAAAAAACATACCTACGAGAAATATATGAATGCAAACAATATGGCAAAGCCTTTGCATTTGAACGTATCAGGAGATTTCAAAATCATGAGAAAAATCATACTGCAATAAAACCCAATAAATGGAGTCAGTGTGGTAACATTTTGTACTTAGTACAGAAGTAGAACTTTTTGTGTCCAATCAATATTTTAGAGTCTTTTTGGCATATAATAAAAAGTGCTATTTATTATAAAGTCTTTGGCATGATATTTAGCCAACAGTATTATTTTTCTAAAAGACAAAAGTGATTATGTCAACATTCTCTTAAGCATTAAAATGTTCAATTTTTTGAACTAGCATATTCATGACAAAAAAATGCATGAATTCATGAAACCCTCTGTATAGTGTGAAAGAGACAGCCAAAGATATACCTCCTGATCCTGAAACTCATGCCATATGGCCTGTGAAAGAAGCACACTTTGGCTTTGGAATACAGTCAAAAAAATGCACATTAGCCTTGACCAACTCAGTATAAACCAATTAATCTATGAGCAAAAAAATCCAAGCAATCTCTGAGTTGATCAAACTTAGGTATTAAAACCTTCCCAATTCAGTCAAAGCCTCTGGAGACTACCAAAAAAGAGATGAGTTACCCTCCTCCCAGCCAGTTAGCCAGCCTAGCTAGTACATTACTCAGATGAGGGCAACAGGGTATAAAACATTCCCCCCCAACTCATCTCAGCCCCAGCTACAGGAAAGCAAGAATGACCCCTGCTAGGTGAAAAACAGAAAACTTGCACTGATCAGCAGAAGAGATGGAAAGACACCAATGAAAAACTTTATTCAACAGCATAAAAACAAATATGGCACCACTAGGACCTAGTGGTTTTACAACAGGAAGACCTGAACTTTCCAACATAGAAGAAGCAGAGGAAAATGACCTTAAAAATAGCTTTATAAAAATGATAGAAGCCTTTAAAGAGAACAAATTTAAAAAATGAAAGAAATCTCTTAAGGAAATGCCAGCAAAAAAAATCAGAAGAAAACAATAAATTTCTTTAAAAAAAAAAAAAGACTAGAGAACAAAGAAAAAGTAGACAAACAGGTGATGGAAACAGTACAAGACATAAAAAATGAAATAGAACCAATAAAAAAATACACAAACCAAGCGAATGCTGGAAGTCAAAAATCTGAAGAAATAAACCAGAACCACAGATGCAAGCATAACCAGCAGAATGCAAGAGATGGAAGTATCTCTGCTGTGGATGACTCAATAGTAGAAATAGATACATCAATCAAAGAAAACACTAAAACTAAAAATGTCATTAAAATGTCCAGGAAATATCAGATACCATATCATCCTGAGTTAAGTAACACAAACCTAGAAATATGGATAGGGTTATGTGCTTACTCATAAATGAATTTTAGACATTAATCAAAGATAGTAAGGCTACAGTTTAAAAAACAACTGAGAAGCTAAATAACAGGAGGAACATAAGAGAGACAACCATTGATCCCCTGGGAAGGGGAAATAAAGAATATCTCTTGAGAAAATTAGGATCATTTGGGGGAGCAAGCAAGAGGAGGTGGGAAGAGATCATGGGAGAATGACATGGTTGAGTGAGATGGGAAACAGAGAGAGAGAACAAAAAGAAACAGATATCTCTATAGAGCAAGCCATGGAGGGATTAGAGAAAAACCTGGTGCTAGGGAAACATCTAAGAACTTAAAAGTTGTCCCCAGCTAGGACTCCAGAACAGAGTGAAGAGGGTTCATAAACAGGAATTTTTCTATAATCAAATGAATGACCACTCTAATTGTTATTACAGCTCTTAAGCAGTAACAAATGAAGGGAGAAGCAGAGATCCATAGGTAAGTACCAGGTTGTGCTCCCAATCCACCTGAAGAAAGAAAAGAGAAATTACATGAACAATAGATCAGGCTTGCCCAGAGAGAGCTCACTGAATCAGAAACAACTACTGAGAAACTTCAATGAAAGGAACCAAACCCTCCAAAAGCAGACAACTGACAAAAAATGTGGGTGGTTTGTGAAGCCTCTTGCAGTGGGACCAGAGTTTATTCCTGGTACATGAACTGGCTTCTTGGAGTGCACTCCCTACAGAAGAACACCTAACTAAACCTAGGGGAAACTTGGGGAACATACTTAGACTTACCTCACCTAAATATGCCAGACTGAATTGACTCACTTTGGGATTCCGTGCCCTCCCTGGGGAATGGATGAGAGCATGGAGTGGGAAGAAAACTGAGGGAGGATAGGGAGGAAGGAAGGGATGGGAAGCAGTGGAAGGTATGAGGAAAAAATTAAATAAAAAAGAAACAGAATGCCAAAAAGTAAAAAAATAAAAGAGCCAGCACAGCAACCTCTAAAGCAAAAGAGAAAAGCCAGAGAAAACCAGAAAGCAATTCAAACTCAGTGTCAGTTCTCCGAACCGGAAGCCCTGCCCCTTAGCGAGAGCTCTGCAGGAGAGAACGCCTGCTCGTCCAGTCTCTCTCCAGGTGTTGTCCGAATCCCGTTCTCAGTGACCACGCCCCTCTCAGCTTCTGCGTTCTGCTGCAACTCGCACACATGTACAGTTCTTGATTTCCCGTTACACTCAACACTGCTTAGAAGTCCAAAGTCTCTTCTGACAGTCAAAGAAATCTATTAACTATAATTCCCTATAAAATCAAAATCAGAAAACAAATCACATACTTCCAATATACAATGGCACAATACCATTCCAATAAGGAAGAAAGGGACAGTAGTGAGGAAACACTGGACCAAAGGAGAACTCGGAACAACTAGGACATACATACTCTAAACTCTGAAGCTTCATGTCTGATATCAAACTGCAATTCAAAATCCAAAATTCTTTCAATATTCCTGACTAAAATACACTTTGTGTGTGTGGAAAAGCCCTTGACAGGCATCCCATGACTCTTAGCATCGCTAACATTTTGCAGTACTCAACACAACCTAGGCTTTAACTTCATAACTTTACACAGTGACCTCCCTCTGTAGACTTTTTTTTATGAATAAAGTCTTTTTTATCCATGCATCCCCTTGTTCAAACTCCCTTCCACCTCCTGCCCCTCCCAGTCACTCCCTCTTCTCCATATCTCTTTATCTCCTCCCCAGCAAGGGCAGGAGGTCCCAAGGTCCCAAGATGGCTTAGTTCAGCATCTACTCCAGGCAAATCCTCTGTAGACTTTCATGCATAAAGCCCCTGATATATGCCTGGCCTCAGCAGGTTTCTTTAGTCATGAAGGAAGATTTCTTAACCACTTTCTTCTTTTTTATTTTTATTTTTATTTTTTTAGAAAATAAAGTTCTTTTTTCCATGTATCCCCTTGCTCTCCCTCCCTTCCCCCTTCCAATCTCTCTCTCTGCCTTCAGCCTCCCTCCTCCGCATCCCCCATTTCCTCCTACAAAAGGGCAAGAAGTTCCAAGAATCTAGGTTCAATACCCAATACCAGAAAATAAATGAGCCGTCATAGCCCAGCATCTCCAAAGACACCCGGCCACATTAGCTGGGTAAAGATAGCCTCATGTTACAATTGTTGTTTTAAGACATATTAGAAATAACTCCTTTCTAAAGTCTTGGATGAATGCAGAACATTAAAACACCATCAAACACTCTTAAAATGACAGTATTAATTAGAAATCTTCATTGTACCAATTTTATTTTCTTATGAATAAGCAAGTATGTTGTGAGTATGGGAATTTTATTCTCTAATTATCGGACACTAAATTCTTCCCTAGAGCCATGCTTGATATAAGCAAAGGACTGTCAGTCAAGCAGCCAGCCAATTACCATATACTACTGGGACTGATCATTGTGAGATTCATGAATGCCTTGTAGAAACTACACAATAATCAAAGCTATTTTCTGCCAAAGCACAGCTTAAGACTCTGAAGAAGTGGCTGTCCCAGTTGCTTTTCTATTGCTGTGAGGACACATCGTGACCAAGGAAACTTATCCTTCAATACTCTGAAGTCAGAGCTCTGTGGCCTATGCTATCAAGCCCTGTTGTCTACTTGGGATAAAATCTGGATCTCTTCTTAAATTCCATTTGTGTAAGAATTGATTTGTTGAATAAATTTTCATTTGCTTTAAAAGCATATTTCTTGGGTACTTTATTTTATTTTTTAAGCTTTTTTATTTAAAAGGGTTTTTTAAATTTTACATACCAACCACAGTTCCCCTTCCCTCCCCTCCTCCTATGAGCCCCTAGCTTCTCCCCACCCTACCCTTCATCCACTTCTCAGAGAGGGTAAGGACTCCCACAGGGAGTCAATATAGTCTGAATATCAAGTTGAGGCAGGACTAAACCCATCCACCATATGAAGGCTGAGCAAGGTATTTCTCTGTAGGGAATGGGCTCCAAAACACCAGTTCATGCACTAGAGATAAATACTGATCCCACTACCAAAGGTCTCACAATCTGCCCAAGCCACAAACTGTCTTCCACATTCAAAGTGTCTAGTTCAGTCCCATGCAGATTTCCAACAGTCAGTCCAGAGCCAATGAGTTCCCAGTATCTCAACTGTCTCTGTGGGTTTCCCCATCATGATCTTGACCCCTTTGCTTATATATATAAAATCCCTCTTCACTCTCTTTGAATGGACTGGGAGTTTGACATTTTTTTTTATAATTTGGAAATTTTTCTGGGTAAGATCTTGCCATGAGGGTGCCATTCTTTTATTTCATTTAGCAGCCAGCATCCTTTAAACTTCTCATCAGTTTGAGCAAAAAACTTAACTCCAACATTAAATCTCCTGGTGCTCCCTTTTCCGCCAAACTATACATTTTATATCTATTTTACCCTGTAAGAGTGATAATAAACACATGACAGGCTAGGCTGCCTTAAAATCTCCTTTGCCAATGAAGCTAGTCCAAAACTCTTCAATTTAGTTCCAGGCAAATTCTTAGGACAAAAGTGGGGCATATTCTTTGCCAAAATATCATAGTAATGATCTCTAGCCTAGATGTGAATATTGTTCCCCTCTGAAACCACTTACTAGGCCTCCACAGTCCCCATGGCTACTCAGAGTGTTCTCAGTGCTTGCCTTCTATGAGGATGGCCCATTAAGCCTCATTTACAAAGTTCAGCCACTTTTAAAGTCCAGAGTCACAAAGTTTTCCCAATTCCTCCAAAATACAGTATGATTTGGCCTTTCATAGCAGTACACTACTCCCAATAATAACTTCTGTCTTTATTTTTCTATTGCTGTGAAGGGACATCATGACTAAGGTAACTTATAAAAGAAAACATTTACTGGGGCTCATGACTTCAGAAGTCCATAAGCATCATGGTTGGGAAGCATTACAGCAGGCAGGCAGGCATAATGCTGGAGCAGTAGCTAAGTTTTACATTCTGATCCACAAAGTAGAGGCAGGAAGAGAGAGGCTAACTAGAAATGGCATGGGCTTCTAGAACTTTAGAGTATTTTTCTACTAATATACCTCCTCCAATAAGGCCACATCTCCCAACCTTTTCTAGATAGGTCCACAAACTGGAAACTAATTATTCAAACAAATGAGTCATGGAGGCCATTCTAATTCAAAGCACTACAGTGGGCCCAGCTATAAATAGCCCAAATTGTTTGCATAGGTCCTGTCTGCAACTGTTTCTACCCAGGGCAGATGTGGGACACTTTTTCTAGTGGCCCCAGGGAAACATTTTGCTGTAATTGAAATAAACACATTCCTTCCTTTGTAAGAAGATCTGCTGTGGTTTATGCAAACATCAAGTTCTGAGCTATATGAAAAGACTGGTTCATTTTACTGCCTGGTGTGGCAATTGTCTCTTGTATACTCATCTTCTTCCCACCTACCTCCCATGATTCAATATTAACAAAAACAAATCTCAAGTGGCATGTTGTGTGATTTTGATTACCATGCTGAGTTAGAAACATAAGGAAGGAAGCAGAAGCAGCAGCTGACCTTACAGCAGTGATGACAGTGGCTGCAGTGGCCACCATGACAGATGCAAGGCCCCCAAGAGGTAACTGTGAAGGTGCAAGAGTAGCCAGGGCAGAAGCAATGGGGAACAGCAGAAGTAAAGGGAAGAGAGCTGAGAACTAAAGCTGAAGAAGTCAGGTTATAAAACATCATATAAGAGAAACCGGCATTTACAAGAGTTCTAGAAATCCATCCTTTCTTACAGCCTGGAGATTTGGGCACGATAATGTGATATGAATGATCATTTTCCATGCACACATACAGAGAACAGCAGCAACAGCTGCGACAATAAAAACCTTAGATAAGATGTTGTACTACTTGAGGAAGGCAATTAGCTCAGATTTACTGTGAGAAACACATACTGTTTTTATAGTGTGGACAGTATTGTTTTACATTTGTGTGTGTGTGTGTGTGTGTGTGTGTGTGTGTGTGTGTGTGTGTGTGTGTTTTATTCAGCCATATTCACTGTTGAATTTTTTTCTTTCTTTTTTTCTATCTATTTATAAAATAAAGTCTTTTTTCCCATGTATCCCCTTGCTCTCCCTCTCTTCCCCCTCTCAATGCCTCCCCATCAGCCTTTAGCCTCCCTTCTCCCCATCCCTCCATCCCCTTCCCAAAACAGGCAAGTCCCAAGGTGGATCAGCTCAGCATCCACTCCAGGCAGGTCTGATTTCCTCATCCTAATGTCAAGAACAATATTCATATATTGAAGCAATATATAATTCCAGCAATTCCAATGGTCTGAAAATAGTTTGGTAATCACTTATATTTTACAATAGCTCAACATGTAGTACAGCAGTAAATGACACTTTGCTTAGGATAGAGTTCCAGAGAGATGTAGTATTATCTCTTTATACTGAATTCAATACTGTGAAATTAATTTAAGAATAGGATTTATGACAGTAAACTTGGTAAATTTAAAATTCATTAATATTTGTTAACTTTAATACATTTACAGGCATAAGTACATTTTGCATAATGTTTTGAGCCAAAATTTCATGCATAGTACTTAATTTTAACAGGCAAATACATTTAAACATTATTTATTTCTTCTATTGCTACTCTGAAAAGAAACTCTAGTTCTTTAGCAGACAAATGAATGTTTTTATTTAATATCTCTATAGAAAGAAAACTCAAAAGGTTTACCTAGATTATCTTAATCAGAAACACTTCTAGAAGGCTGAGAGAATATTAATTCTTAGTATTTCTTAGGTGAAAAGTTCTTATATTCATAACAATATTTCACATATTAAGATGTTATTAAATGGTAATTTTGATTTTTATGTATTTGTTTCGTTATTCCCTATGTTATAATATAAAATGTAAATACAGAGACTGTATTAGGTCTTCTGTGAAAAATAATAAACAAAATATTTTAATACTAGCTGAAAAAAAACAACTAAAAATTTCAACAACCCAGCTTTGAGAACTGTAATATAAGCTGTAGTTAATGCTAAGGAATCTGAATTTCCTAAAGGAGATTTAACATTTGTCACTATAGCACTGAGTCCTAATTCCCTATAGCCCTACATAACAGCTTTAGGAATTATCACCACTGAACTGAGTTCTAGCACCCTAGGTCCATGTAAGAGCTATAACAATTATCACCACAGGACTAAGAGTCTTGATAAAGCCTGAGGCCTCAAAAGAGCTTTAAGATCAGAGGCCTCACCTGCTGTGACTCATGGCTGTGAACTGAGATCACGCCATTCTCTCAGATGCTAAGAGTTACTAAAGCTGCCAAGTATTAGCCCTAAAAGAGCTATTCCTTAACCACAAGTACAACAAAAATGTTTCCACCCATGTGTTTGGAATATTAGAGACTGACACAAACCTTCTGAGAGGTTAATGCACAAAAAAATGTGGGCTACAAATTGGAATGGAGTAGAGAGCACAAATCAGTGACAGCATTGTCTGTAACAAGGAACTATAATATTTCTATTTTATTTGCTGTTAGCATGTTTGTGTATTGCATAACTCAGGTATGTATATGAAAGTCAGAGGACAATTTTGTGGGGTGGTTCTCTCCTTCTGTCTTCTGTAGATCCTGGTAATCTGCTAAGCAATGCTTTGTATTATGTTTATTTCATTTCTTTATTCTTTTCCCAATCTCTTTCTCCATTCTTGTGATCCTTTTGTTGTTTTAAGGTTTAAAAATAGGGGCTGGAGAGATGGCTCAGCGGTTAAGGTTTAAAAATGAACACACGGGCGGCATCCCAGTGCACTCTGGAGCAGGGGCAGCTGAACTCTGCACCTGGCCACACCCGCAGCTCCTGCTGCTCAGGGAATCTACTAGGAGCCCTACTGCGACCCTGAACTGAGTGAACTGAGCAAACTAACTGCAGGGGTCTCTAAGGGGCGGTTTCGAACCCTGACCAGAGAGGTGACAGGAGACACACAAACCAAAGTGCCA